>PNEQ01094136.1:0-16343 GCA_003012365.1 Medauroidea extradentata | reverse complement strand
CGTTTGGGAATACTGAACAACGAACACACGTTCATTTATCAAAGACAGCACAACACAACTATTTTCAAATCGCATATCTTCATCGTGGTTACATCGTAACACTTTCAGGTACATATTTCAGTCACACGAAGTGAAGAACGTATTTGTCTTCATTAATGTCAGAGAGTTAACGTATACTAAGTTCCAAAAATATATTATTAAGTACTTTAAAAACTGTAAAAACGTTTCTGTGCACGATGTTTAAACATTTAATTGATTCTGTTTGTGATAACAGCTGCTGCTACTAATTATGAAACAACATGCAATGAGAATATTAAAAAAAAAAAAAAAAAAACGTATCTTTAACAGCGGTAGCATGGATGTCGAAATTCCCTTTTGTTGACAGCTTAAGATAAGAAATCTGCTTAGCTGCCATCACAGAGAGACCATTGGTCTGGACAATCTGACAAAATTGTTGTTTGTGTATTCATAGACGTTCAACCATGAACTACCAGCAGATTAAAAATGTACATCTTCAGTTTTCAATTTCAATATAAATTTTAGTATCAGAGGTAGTTACATATTTATAACTAGTGCTCAAATCTTCCAATGCGTGAACTTTCACCTCATTACTATTAAATAACGTCACGTCTTTAAGGGGGATGGAGCGCCAAAGCAGAGAATTTTCATAACTTTCGACATAACTTTTCCCCCTCGCTTATTATCGGAAATCAAGGTTCGACAATCCGGAAATGGTACTTTTGTACAACTTATTACACTACTACATAGTAACAGACTGTCTTATTTTTGGAGCAGTGATGGCAGATAGGAAAAAAAATACATTTTTCCTATCTGCCATCAGTGCTCCAAAAATACGGAAGTCTGCCACTATGTAATAAAGAATGAAGGTGTACATAAGTGTAGTCTACGGATTGTCGAGCCTTGATTTTCGTAAATAAGCGAGGGGTAAAAGTTATGTCGAAAATTTTGAAAATTTTCTGCTTTGGCGCTCCATCCCCCTTAAGTAAACTAAGGGTTAAATATGAATTACCTCTTATTTCGATTCTTAGTTTAGGTCAGCAAAAGTTTACAAAAATTAAGTACATTGAGTATCAAAATAAAATTTGATTAAGTCTTTTATTTCTCATATAATGCTTAAAAAATCTAATCAAGCATTTACGAAATTCGTTTTTCACAGCACTTAACTATACAGTCACACGTGGGCAGACTTCCGTCGTTTCGTATTTGGGTGCCGTGTAATACTGTCATTATGACCTCGAATACTTGATATCTGATGTGATGATGTTACCGTGCCAAAATTAATGCCACGATAAATAATATTTCTACACAGTTAATGAACTCTTGAATCTGAAGTTTTCAGCATACAGCTGTAATTCAAAGCACTTCACAAAATCGATTACTCTAAGTAATTAAAGCCATCGTCATCAAAACCCAAAATTCAAAATATTCTATTACTTATTTATAATTCAAATATATAGGCCTAAGTAACATAATGAATTCATACAGATTTAAACTAAATACAATTTCTTTTCCTTTTGAGGAATGGTTTATTGTAGTCTATACGTATATTTAATGCATATCAATTTTGATGTTGTTTGAGAGTGTTCAAGTTAGGGAATAATCTCAATTTTATATTTGTGTGAATTAGTGTTAGTTTTGCACGTCACTTGGGAGTACATTTTCCTCTAACAAAATAAATTTAGCTCAGTCAATTCTCCCATATTGGCACTTTACAGTCAAATTTTGGTTTTTTTTTTTTTTCTTATAAGCAACAAAAACCAATGAACACAATTAAATGAAAAAAAAAAAAAAAAACTTTCAAACCGCATGTCACGGACTACTGTCTGCCATATTTTAAATCCATTACAAAAGATTTTTTGCATTAAAAAAACCTTCAGTTTTTATTTTTTTGCCTCTCTTATAGATTTTTTAAAATATAAAAAAAATATAACGGATTTTAAAGTCAGTTTATCAGTGGCCCTCAAAGTGTAGTTCCAATGAGAATTTTTTCATACCATTGTGTTCTCTGGTTTTTGCGACATAATTATAAGAACGAAAAACATCCAAGTTTTCACTGAAGTGCTATTATAAGAAAACTGTGAGCTATTTTTTTTGTAAGAGGTAAATTTAATGCATAACTATTAACTATGCATTAGTAGTTTTTGTGTGTATCCGACAAACAAGTTTCGCTTTTTTTCATGCTCTTGGGAAGGAGCTTTAATTAATAATATAGGCCAAATTACGTCGATAAGAGACTAAGGCCTGCCATACATGCCCAATTATTTCAGCGAAAGTAAGATGGTAAGAAAACAGAAAAACTATTTTGCAAACTACGGATTATATTCGGTGACGTCGTAAGACTGTGCTAATCTACATAACGAACCAAGTTCTGGCATGCATCACCAATTGGGACAAATATTACTCGTTCAGTTTCACATATAGTGGACAGGATTGCGGCTACTATTAGTATGATTGATCGCCACGACCTTACTGACATTACAGCTTAATCTCCGTAAACTGGAAATTTTCAGGTTGGAAAGTACTAGTAATCAAAAAACTTCAAAACTGTGCTAATAAATGCGAAAGTGAATAAGTGCAAAATACTATATTACAATGAATCGATATGGATAAAATTTTAACACACACTTACATACATATTTGTGTGTGTTAACTACTATATGGATATTCTACGTGAATTTTCTCTCTCGTAATCTACTTACGTCTTATTTTACACAACAGCACGTAAAAAGAGGTGATTCATTGCGTTACTTTTTATGGTATCGTAAACCCTCGACTTCGGACATTACAAAAAATTATTTTTCGCATAAGTGGTGGCCCTGAATAAAGAAAGTTACATACGATAAATTCCAAATATAAATGTCCACATGACAATTAATATTTATTCCCAATTTACAATTACGGAAAATAAAACTAGTACGTATGTGTCCCAAAGTTAATGTTTTACTGCACACTGGCGAAACAAAAACTACAAAAAAAGTACGAAAAATAAGTAAGTCGAAATGTTTTGCACTAATTACACATTTGCCCCAAATACACGTGTAGAAATTCATATATTGGTGTCTCAATACTATTATGTTACCTGTTACGATTTCTTTTGCTCCCAATTACATAAATACGCGATCAAGTTTCAAATTAATACAGTTCATTGGTAAGAAATTTAACACAAAACTGGAATCTATTTGATCGCAAATGAACTTCAGATAGCAATACCTACTGTTTTTGTGAGTGAAATGATCCTTAAACCGGACGATGGCACTCCGATTTCTTACTGAAGCTTAGCTTAGCGACAAATCTTATTGGGATCCGAAGTGGATGTTTTAAGGTGTCGCAGTTAAAACTTGATAGTGAATCCTACAGAAATTTTACATTAAAATACCTTTTTAAAACGCATATTTCCCGTGAAGGGGAAAAAGAAACACCTCAGCGGAATAAAGAAAATATTTCCAAACTTAACAGGGTGATGCGCAGCGTGAAAAGTTAATTTCACCAGCTTATTTTGCAGTTTTCAGTTAAATTTTTTTTTCCGAATCGAATATTTAAGACGGCATAAACCAAGAAACCTATAATTACTATATTGTCCGTGATATCTGTTATCACTGGTATATAGTGTGTCCAGAAATTACGGCATAATAAGGACACCGTGTGAATTCTGGGCTAAATTGCAGATGAAAAATGTATGTGGCAAAATGTTGTACTATTACACCTTACGTGCACAATGTGGCAACATAGCACTGTAGTTAGTCCCCTCTTACCCTCCACAGATATACTACTTATCTTACTACTACTGTTCTGACCTGTATATTATGGGTGCAGGTAAAAATCCCGAGCAGTACAAAAATGACTAAGGTTATTTGACGTTAAATACATAAAATTATATCAGGACGTGGAGAGCAAGTTGAGACGTTCTTCATGTAGCATTGCCGCATCGTGCACCTAAAATGTCGTAATTCATTTTGCCGCTCTATTATTCGCCTTTAAATCAGCACAAGGTTTGCATTGTGTGCTTATTACGCGTTTGTTTCTGGACATTTTGTATACGGACAAGTTAACTGCACAGAGACAACTTCAGTGGCCATTAAATAAAACACAATCGAATTTAAAGACAGTACATACTGCTAGTTTTAGTACTTGTTATACGTTACATGTGTTTGACAAAATAACACACCAGTCATACTTGCCAGAGTAATTGTAACGGGACGAAATATGTAAATTTCAAATATATATCCACCATGCAGTCAGGCATGAAAGGCGAGAATAATCCAACAAAATTGTTTATTTATAATGCTTGGCTAATACTGACGAAGCTAAATGTTAAAATAATCCTGCTTAAAATACAAAACGTCGGGGATATTTTCATCTCGGTAAAAATTACATGGCTTGTACACGCCAGTTTCACACTCTGGAAAAAAAAATTCAGTTTGAGCTGAACTAATATTCTATTTACTATTAGAAGTACTAGAAACGTTTTGAAATCGTAAATTACAGCTTGAATAAGATAATGTTCTTGCGTAAACAGGGAGAGGTATGTTCCAAGAAATAGTGACTTGTTAGCGTAAACAATACGAAAATTTTTACAAAGAAGCTTAAAGTCACTTGTACACATCGTGAGTAGAAGCACGTACTTGTTAAGAATAATTTTTTACTAGTACTACTATGGAGATGCAGTCTGTAACACTACAATTACGCGAAGTTATACGCCTTACTTTGACACATTACGGTTTATCTTTAAATAATATTTTTGAGGTCTTTGGATGTTTTGCAGTGATGACTCAACTTCACAGTATTGCTCCGCATTGGAAAAGTATTTTTTTTATTTTATTTTAATTATAAGCCAATCGTTTGTTCTGTGACATTCAAGGTTTGTTAACACAGCTCGGATAGGTTACATGATTATTAAGAACGTATTGGTTGTGGACATTGTAATAGGCCTCTTTGCCATTCACATTGATTAAACATAAGGTACAATGTAAATACAACAAACTGTGTTAGAATACATTCGTAGAGAGTCCGTTGAAATTTCATTGTATTCAGAATCGTTTCTTCAATCTAACTCAATCACAATAATTTGATTTGTGTCATTTATATTCAATTTAGTTTTGCATACTGGCGAGAGGCACAGGGTTTGAGAGGATTTTTTAATTGTTTCACGTCCATTTAACCCTCCACGCAGCAGGAAAGAAAAAGATGTAGACATAGGCTGAAGAATCAGTCCTATCCTTTGAGCTGGTGTGGGAAACAGAACTCAGAAGCTGAAAGGGGCGTGCTTCACCTACCTCCTGCAGTGAACTTTAATATTAACTTAATTATCAGTCATCATAAAGGGCCCAAATTTTGTATATAAGTTCGAGAACATGTTAGTGTCAACCTGTGTTAATTTTGAAAAGAGATATTGAACCGATATGGAGGAAAGGCCGGGTTTAGTTATTTCAGTCGCCCAACATACGATCCCACCAAGGCGATCCGGGTTCGATTCCCAGTGGAGTCGGTCCCCGGATTTTCGCATGTGGGAATCGTGCCGGACGATGCCGTTGGTCGGCGGGTTTTCTCGGGGATCTCCCGTTTCCCCCGCCCTTTCATTCTGGTGCTACTCCATACTCACCTCATGTCACCCTACATCAGCGCTGACCAAAATCTCTCACATACTACTTTTTCGGCGATATTAATTTTTTACGCCTAAACGAGAGCAGACATAAATATACATGTTTAGCAGTTTTGTTTAAAATTTTCTTCTCCTTGCTGTTATATTTTTTTCAAATAAGTAAATAGTACGGTTTTAGCTTATTACGTAATTAATGAAATCATGGTTAGTTGTCTTTTTAGTCGAAGCCGTATTATTTCTTGTTTTGAGTTTTTACGACAAATCCCACTTTAAACAAAACTGCCAAGCAGATCTTTGATTTCTGCTCTCGGTTAAGATTTTAAAAATAATTATCGCAAACACAGTAGAAACAAGAGAGTATGGCCTTAAGCTGCGACATCTACTAACACAATAACTTAAAGCTGATACATAAACCTACATGCAACGTGTAGACTCTAAAAAAGTTAACTTTTGAATCCATACATGGATACTGCACCATTCATTACACTTAGGTAGTTGGCGTAACTGGGAATATAATTTACCATATTGCAATACAGTTTTTTTATGTATTTCTAAAACGTGTATATTTCACTTAAATTCTAATTTAATTTGTTTTATAACATACTACTATGTTAAAAATTGGTTATTGCAAAAACAAATATCGTAATTCACTACCAATTTATTACGATTAGAATTGTTTGCTGTGTTTATTTATATTCCACGCTCTCTCAAGCTTTCGCAAGTATTTTTCAGACTTGGCATGCAATACCCCTTTTGTTACAAAACACTTGAGTGTTCGCGTAAATCGGTAAGCAAATAACACCACACACAGATGTATTTATATTTATAAGTATCGTGGTTTCACTTTTATAGTAGAGTATTTGCATAAACAGACGAGAGTACGTATATTTTAAATTTAAAATTCAGATGACTCATTTACATGAGTGTAAAAATTAAAATAACTAACTCCGAAAATGCTTGGTGTTACATTCATCACGGTCTGAACTACCCGGCAACAATGTCTGCACTGCAAATGTGACCAAATAGATTACTGTACAAGTTTTGTTTCCAGGACCACAAAAATGTAGTGCCAGATTGCGAGCACTATATATTTCATTTTCATGAAAGAGTCACAGCTGAAGCTTCATACATTTTACTACAGCCATAGCAAGAATAACGTCACTTGGCGTATGTTAATTTAGTTGACTTTGTCCATGCGGCATTCGCAGTGTATGTTCAGAGATATAATTTAATTTAAAAAAAAAACGATTACAATAAACGTATCCTTTGTGTTTGAACAGAAGTATTTATGTTTCTAGTACAAAAATATCATAAAGAATTTCTAGGACATTCAACGTCAGTTATTATCTAACTATTTTTTTACTATTTGATGTTTGTAGTCTTCACTTACTGTACAACATTACAAGTCCATAATAGCCCTTTTTAAATAGTGTACGGAATTTTTATCCATATTATCGCAGATAAACAAGAAACTATGTATGTACGCATGTACATATTTATAAGTGCATGTATTATATGTGGACGTGTTTGCTCAGTGTACAAATCTACACCGTAAGACGTATTTAGAACCAATTTAACAAGGATATGGTTCACTGGTCTAATTAAAAAGAACTGTGAAGAAGTCAAAAGAAGGACCAAACATGCATCACTTCACACAAATTGGGACAGAAAAACTCAAAAAATGATTTGTACCCGACTTCAATGCATCCTTAACAATTGATCTATCAGGAACATACTTTAATTCGTGATCTTTTATTGCGTTATGTGTGAAAATTCATTATACTTTTAAAGAACACTTTACTACATGCAATAAACGTGACTGTTCGTATAAACCCTTTATAAGTTCACCTGATCACAAAATCCAAACCTTCCGACCTAGAGATTTATGTGTTATATGTAAACACCATCCGCATTATTCAGTTTAACAGCTAAATTGAGGCAAACAGCGAACAGAGAAGGCTTAAGTAGTCAGGCCTTTGCCTCCAAAGACCTCTGCTGTAGGTTTGCTGTATGTTTTCCGTTAAGCACGTGTTCAGAAACGAAGGTGGTCTACAGTAGATCCATCCACATGTCTAGTGGAAGATCAAACAGTGGACAAATGTTCTCTTTGCCAATGATCTTTTCAGTTAGAGTGATTTTCGATGGGTTCGCATCTGGAGGGAACCATAAACTAATATTTGGGATGTATAAATACACACACATGTACAGAGTGTTAATGAATGACGTTTAAAACGTCCTGTAGCGAGATAGCCGACACTGAGACAAAAAATTTTATGTATGGCATTTGGGGTCGCAATAGTCGGGAAACCCCTAAAAATTTGTGACCAAGCGTTGAGCATATGGTATCAGCGTATCACAGATGCTACACATCGCTGCATGTGTGACTGCCAGGCGTAGCGTTCGCGTTGCATCAAACCAATTAATTGTGTCCACTTAGCAGTGTACAACCTGGCCCATGTGGTTGCTTACGTGCACAGTTTACTGGGTTACAATCTGGTGTCTTCTGCAGTGTGTTTGTGTACGTTTCCTGCGCATCAGCGAAGTGTAACTTGACACTAATGTGAAGCAGCATACAAAAAGTTTCATATTTTGAGAAGTTGGAGCCAATATCACTAACATAATAACTAGTGTTAATGAATTGTCGTACCTCATTTACTTAGTTTTTAACTATTAATCCGTTTATCGGTTTAGATGTAATAAGCTGTTATAATACCAAATGACACAATTTTTCTCCAAAAGCTAGACAACCGGTGTAGACTGAATGCCTTGTTAATAAACCAGTTGGTCTTGCTAATAAAACAGTTCTTTAAGAAAATGTTTGATCTCTTCTCGTAAAATTTAATAACTATTGTAATTGAGGTCCTCAAAATATAATCGCTAAAGCATATTTGGTATTATTCTAGGGTAAATTTATGAATCACACACACTTAAGACTGACCTACAGTAAAATATATATATATTATTTTATACAGAATGTTGTAAAATCTATGCCAAAATTTCAGGAAACAGTATTTGCATCTAGAGGAACAAACTGTGTTATTTGTATGAAGAGTTTCGGTACTCCAGCTCACAGTACAAGACGTGTAGTACACAGCGTACGAGCTGGATCATGGTTCTGTGGAATGCCATCGCCGCTATTATTGGCAGCTACATTAATTGGAAGGTACGCATTGCCCAGTGTACCATTCCAAAAGTAACGTAATCCAGCACACGTGCTATGTGCACTCTTATACGTCAAGTAGGACTGTAAGGCTGGGATACAGATGACTTTACTTTCACGTATCACTTACCACTTTATCACGTTTACGTGTACGTAATATATAATCACTTGAGGTGCCATATTACGATCCCTCACGTTAGCCGTAAGCAGGTAATGAAAAATGTCGTGTGACCAGTCGTCGAGTATAATATTAGAGAACCTTTAAAAACATGGTGTCTCTTAACAGCCCACAAATGTATCTTGACATTTGTAAACTTTGTTTAAGAGACTTTTAAAATCATTTCTTTTAAGTCCCAGCGAAACTGTCTTGCCAAGCCATGTTTGTGGCAATTGTAGGTTACATTGCAGATTGTACCAAGTACAATTCTGATATTTTTTTTTGTATTAAGTGCCTATATTTTTGTTACGTTTCCTAGTAGAGAAAACGGTAAATGATGCACAATAAAACAGAGAGGTTTACAGAATGTCCCAATAATTTAATTATGTAAAATCAGACTTAAAATACGACTATGTTGGCCTAGCATAAGTCGTATTTTGTAATTTTTTTTAAGCAGAGTTCAGCCGTTAGTGTTATTATTCCTGCATTAGTTTCAACTTTAGCATGGATATAGGTCATTTGGAATTTATTTTAGGATACGTCGAGATAGGGTACATACATGGGTACATCACGAATGATCTAGGTGCATAACCACCAAAGTGTTTCCTTGTTCGTAAATTTAATTTCGACCTTTACGAATTAATAAATAATTAGTTTGAAAGTTGAAGGTGCATGCACACTGCAAATGGAATAAAATTCGTAATATTACCAGGTTGTCGATGTAGATCTAAAAATCAATTCTTGATTGTAATGTTACCTAGATACAAACACAGTACCATAAAACCAGTTAATTATTGTCTGATTGTTATGTTAGTGCCTAAATAATGTGTGAAATTCATAGCAAAATAATACAAGCTGCATAAAATACTAGGCCTAACTTAATTATGTTTCAAGGAAAAAAAAACGAAAAAATAAATTTAAAAATAACACAAAATACAGTCAAGACAACACGACACAGCAAAATACATTAATTCCTCCGAAATGTGATTGGCTCAGGCAATCATGTGGTATAACTTCACATATCACTTTAACTTAAAAGCTTGCAAGCTTTTCGTTACGTGAAAGTGAACGTAAGTATAAAGTGACGCGATCGTGATAGGTCTTTTTCAAATGTGTTTGTCAAGGTGTTTCCTGCTAACGTGAAAGTTAAAGTAAAGTGGACGTGAAGTCATAGTAATCCCGGCTTAATGCAGAAACGGTAGCCTACGTTGTCGGAAATTTGTTAACATAACACGTCTTGTTCCTCTAGACGTGAAGATTGTTTACCCAAAATATTGGAATGCAATTTTGCGACGTCTGGTCGTCCAAAATATTGCTCAACTTAGAGACGTTATAAAAAAAAGAACAGTAAAAATTGCCTTAAATTTATGTAACGGCATTTCGGAGTCATAATGTTACGGTTTTCGAAACTTATCTAGAATAGAAACAAACTCACCCTGCATATATAAAGAAGATTCGTATTGAAAAACTGGCGAATATACATACAGTGCACGTTAATGGCTATCCGTAAAACCATTCTTCTTTGAAGTTACTTAAACCAAATGATTTATGTAAAGTTAACTAAAAATCATTTAATTTTATCCGTAGACATATATCACATATTTAGAAGCAAGCAATGTTTAATAAATTACAACAATTGAGACGTTTAAGAAAAGTCGTGAGGTTAGTTTGGGTACAGTCCGATTTTTATTTGTGTCTTTAAAAAATATCAAAATGAAGACATCTTGTTTTCAAAAAGTGAATTATGCTCATTCTTCATGTATCACTACCCTTAACCCTTAAAGCTCTAGCATCCTGTTCACGTGGACCGAGAAAAACCTAGTTAACACTATCAGGTTTTTTTTTTTGTTTAAACGTAAACTAACATATCGTAAACGTCTCCAACACAAATACACAGGAGAGTTTTCAAATTAAATTTTCATATGTTTGTATAGTTTTACGAGGTATATAATTCGTTTTTTAAATTTAAATTGAAGTTGAAAACTATGCTGCAGTTTATATATCTTGAGAAGACTGGTTATAATCATAACATTAGCGTTCCGTTCCTCACTGTACCATTAAATAATAATAGTATTAATAAATAATTAATTGATTTATTTATTATTAAAGTACTGACCAACAGTTTTTACAACCTTGAACAGACAGCACTGACAAATATGTATGTACACAAAGAAAATAAAAAGAAAAAAATGCAAGATACAAAAAAATTACGTATGAAAAATTAGACAATGACAGCAAGATTATACAAAATGCACAACATTATGTGTAAGTACCTACCCTACAAAAATTTTACAAAAATTAAGAAATATATTGAATATTCATGTTTCTATCGTTCAGTTTTTATAAAAAATATTTAATTTTTTTAGTTTGTCAATAATTTTTTTAATTTCCATCCAAAGAAAGGGTCGAATGTAGTCATAACTTTATTATACTGTGTAACATTTCTATATATCAGGTCTATATTTTTACTTTTTGAGTAAACAACTGTTTGTTGCACTAGTAACATTATGGCTCTCTCATTCATACAGTACTTAGAATTTCATCGCATCATCGCACTTTCAATTAAATTAATTCATTAAAAAATGTAGCATATAGAACTATTCTTCTAATTTGCAATGTTCATCTGTTTAAAGTTTTTAAAGCAACTTGATAATTAAATCTTTCTTTGTTGATAACGTATTTCTTATACAAATGTCTAAATATTTTTTTTTCTGGACGTTTTCAATTCTATTGCTATCTGGACTCGTGATTGAGTTTCAAATGACAGAGCAATACTCTTAATTTACTTTTAATAAAAGAGTCATATTTGGTAGCAGAGGAAGTTAGAAACTTTATCAAGACAAAAACATTGTTGGCGGAAGTGTTATCAACATGGTGATGAATATATAGCTAAAAGTAAACAAATACACGCAGATCACGTAAAACAGTTAGTGCTCTGAATTTTGTTTGAGCTTACAGAGTATTCAAAGTTGACAACTGATTGTAATAGTAATAATAACAATAATAATAAATATCTTTATTTTCTTGTGTCAAAATTGAGAACACCTTCTTTTCCACTTAACAAGATAGCCAAGTATCTACATTTAATTTATTGACATTTTTATGTTTTGATTACAATATTTTAATACTTTACTTGTTAGTTCTACTAAGGTTAATTCTACTACAGGTTAGAAAGAAAATACGTTTTCTTATGGGAGAGCTTCGCACAGGGAACATTTCTGCCACTATTTTCGCTTCAATCGCTAAGTAACCAGAAAAATACAAAACCGTAGTGAAATTAAATATAAATAAACTTTGAAATTATATTAGCAATTTCCTTTAATTTTAAAGTGAAAAGAAACCAATTTCGCCTTTTTAATCATCAACTTAATGTAACGTAAAATTCAGGAAAGCTCTGTGATTGGTCAGTTTGGTGCACTAGCGATACCAACGCTCAAGCGGCAGAAATTTTCCCTGTGCCAAACTTATAACATTGATCTTTCTAGCCTGTAGTAGAATTAACCTTAGTTCTACCCTTAAAACTGAGCGACAGAGAAGGAAACAATTGAAACTTCTCGAACGGTTATGTAGGCAAGCAGTTGCGTGACCAACGGCGCTGTATTTGACCTTCCACCTGTCAACTGACAAAAACAGGAATTTTTCGCGTGCCTATCAATAGCGTGACTACAGTACCCCGCGACGTTCCACCGTCAATTGTTCCGCTCGTTCCTTCCCTCTCCGCGGCCTCTTCAAACAAAGTGGTCTGAATTGGCGCTAATGGCAACCCGACCCTCCCGACGTAAATAAACAGCGACGTTGCCACGACCTCGTCCGTTAAGCATTAAAAGCTGAGAGGTTCGTCTCTCGTCGTCGATTTTGTTGTTTAAGAGCCTGCCTACGCCTTTGCTTCTTTCCCCGTCAAATGCCAACTCTTGCAAACAGAACAAGTCTCCCGTGTGTTTGCAACGTATTTGCGAATCCGAAACAATTGTATTGCCAGTTGGCATTGAAAACTATTTCAAAGAATTGGTCAGTGGTTTTGAAGTCGTTGTCCACAGTACTAAAATTAGAACCGATAATAAAAAAATTACAATAAAATAAAAAAGCTTAATTATTAAAAAACTAAAGCAAAATTTAAAATGAAATAACAATAATAATTAAATAGCAAAAAAATACACAAACACACGGCATCAAATAATAAAAGAAAACTTAAAATTGATACACAAAAGTAAAAATTAAAATAATTACTAAGAGTCGAAAGAAATATATCGCTTTGATTGCAATTTTACCCTTGTTTTTTGTACAGTCCACTACTCGAGACAAGGGTTTCAAAAATACTTTTTCTTCGCTAGTCAGTTCTGCTTATTAACTAAAATTTCATTAGGTGATTTTAACCGGATGGAATAACGAATAACATTGAGATAGTAGGTTGCATGTCGTATGCATAATTTACTTGTACAGAGGAGTCATGTAGCATATATATCTATGATCTCTCCTCTTCACCTTCCACCAAACTCAGATCGTTTTAACCACATTTTCTAATTATTCCAATAATATGAAATTACAGTGTTTAAAATTTTCTCTTAAAACCTCAAGTACCGTACGTGTCTTTAGCCTTTTTACATAAAATAATATTTACAAATTTACTGTGGGAATAATCAACTAACGCAATGGATACACGTGAAAGATTATCAATTGCCAACAGAACTAAATAAATATTTCATAAAGAATAACTTGAACATCTGGTGTCGCTCAGATCTCTGTAGGCCTACTCGTACTGTACTGAACGGAAACGAAAGTCTGATTACCTTAATGATTGATTTGGCGTAAAGATATCCATCATCTAAAATCTCATTAAGTAGTTTAGGCCTAATGGTTTGCATATATGCGTATATGTGCAGATGTACAGTAACGATTCTCTCGTGTTATTTAATGAAGTGCTTAACAATACGACGGAACTTGAACCGAGAGTAAATTTTAATACTCTGTAAGCTCAAACGAAATAAAAACGCTGGTTGTATAATGATCTATGTGTATTTGTTGACTAAGTATGTTGTCAACACGGTGATGAAAATATAGCTAAGATTCTAAGTTATATTTCCATTAGGTACTATGTTGATAACATTATCACTTCCGCCAGCAAAGTTCTTGGCTTAGTAACGTTTATAATTTCCTCTGATACCAAATATGATTCTTTAATGTTTGTATGACTCACTTTTTAGAAGTAAATAAGAGTACGGTATTTATTGCTCTGTCATTTGTAGCTCAATCACGAGAATAGATAGCAATAGAATTCAAAACGTCCAGAAAAAATAATTAGACATTTGTATAACAAATACGTTGTCAACAAAGAAATGTTTAATTATCAAGTTGCTTTACAAATTTTTAAGAGATGAACATTGCAAATTAGAATAATAGTTTTAAATGCTGCATTTCTTATGAATTTTTTATTATAAGTGCAGTGAAATTGTGCATGTTTATTCAAAAAAAATAATATTAGAGACCTGATTTATAGATGTGTTGCACAGTATAATGAAATAATGACTACATTCGATCCTTTCTTAGGACTGAGATTAACTATAAAAAATTTGATACTACGTCCCAAATGTAACGTATCCGTTTATTTGGAATGTTTCAGGCAAAAGAAAATTTCTAACTTCCTGCCTGTAAAATCGTTTTAGTAGCCTGGCCACACCTGGGAGGAAACTCTTGCAACTTCAGCTTCTACTGAAACGACGTACGTTAATATTTGTTAAATGTTTTAGAAATACGGGCCTTCAATTTACAGACTAACTCCGTCCAAGTGAAAAGGGTCATTGGTAAGAAATTTAAACCTGAACGCGTCGTGAGAGCCTCAAATAACACTTTAGTTAGGATCGTGTTTTCTTTCTGTTCGTTATAATAATATTTTTTTCTTGTGATAAAGTTGAGAACGCATCACGTCGTTTCTTCAATTTCTTCTTGTTTATAAAATTATTCGTAACTTATTTAAAAATATGACAATACTGACCTATCTTAATACATTACCTTGCACTGCGCTATGAACAAGCCACGCGCAATTATTAAAATTTTGAATAATACAAAATTTAAGATCATTATTTTTCATCGCCGTTTTATGAAAAGTGCCAACTAAGTACACAAATTTACAAATAATCGTAAATTGCAATGCTTTCATAATGACATACTATCATATATTTCTCTGACTTTTTAGTTTTGGTACGAAAATGAATAATTTCCGTATAAGGAGTAACTCATTCTCTTAAAGTCACGGGTCCCTATTTATGCTATTTTAGAAGGTTTTATTTTTTAAATCCTGAAAGGGAGTAGATATCGCAAAACAGGTACACAGAAATGCTGGAAATAGTTTGTATTACGTAGGCCAATTTATTTTCAAAACAAAGTTTTTTTTTTTTTTTATTTTATCTGACTTTAAGAGAATTTAATTAAGTAGATGATTAGTCAAAACCAAATTATGTCGTTTGCTAGCTGTACACCACTTTGATTTGTGTTTTTCCGGCACATGTTTTATTATTTATTATATGAGAATGATTTGTTAACAGAATTTAACTTTTATTATTAATTGAAGGGTACCATGATTATTGATTTTCACGCAATATTTCTCTGCTAACTATACTACAGTTTATTTTCACGTCCCAGTCCAAGCGATCTCTTGCCGTCTCCCGGCCTAGGATCTCGCCACGCCGCTATCACCTTGTAATACAAGCCACAGGAAATACCGCACGTGCTTGCAGACACGTTTCTCATGTTGGTAGAACCCTCGCTCCATGCGCGTCCTTGCGTTGGCGCAAATCGTGCAAGCTCGCAGTTTAGCTTGCCAGATACATAAAAAAAAGTAACCCTTGCACCGTCTTGGATCCTTCATCCTGCTGCGCTGCGCACTGACTATCCTTCCTTAAAAGCCGCTTTTTGGACAACCGCGTGCCATCTGTCGGCAGCGTACTAAATTAACTAGCGTCGCCACGCTTACTGTACCGCGTCACCTTTATCGTATTGTGAAAACCTCTTCGGAAGAATGATGACGAGCCTCTGTATTGTTCCTGTTTGTCGGGAGATGTTAGTCTTTGGGATCTAGTTCCCATGAGTCAATTACTTCACTTTGCCGTCAAGTAGTGTTAGTTTCATTTATATATATATATATATATATATATATATATATATATATATATATATACAGGGTGTTCGGAAACTCTTTGCACAAACTCCGGGGGGTGATTCCTCATGAAAAATGAAGTAGACATTGTAGTGGACACTTTACCGAAAAGTGAATATTAAGGGCGTAATAAGCCTTCGAAAATCGGGTTTGAAAACGGTATTTTGTCAAAATATCTCAAACGGTTAAGAGTAAAATAACGAATATTTGGGTGATGGTACGAATGAGTGCGATCGGTAACATCAAATAAGTACAG
>PNEQ01094135.1:0-34470 GCA_003012365.1 Medauroidea extradentata | reverse complement strand
TACGGTGGGCGTGGAAGCACGTCTGGCCGGGTGCGCGGTGGTCGGGCGAGGTCCCATACTTGCCTAGTGTGGTGGGGAGATCCGCGCTTGCCTTGTGTGGCGTGGTGACCTGCTTACCAGGGTGGTGTGGCCCCGGACTTCCTGTGCGAGGGGAAGGCATTCAGTTCGGAGGGGGAAACAGGAGTGGTAAACTTGCCCGATTCGGGGAGGACCTGGTCGGACGCTGTCAGGCTACGGTGGGCGTGGAGACACGTATTGCCGGGTGTGCGGTGGTCGGCTCAGGTCCCGCGCTTGCCTTGTGTGGCGCGGGCCCCGGTTCAGGGTGGTTGGACACTTCTGTCGCCCCAACGGTCCCCGAAAGGGGCATAACACCCCCCTATTGGAGGCGTGGGGTTAGTTTCTACTCCATCATTCACCCCCATGTGCAACCTCCATGCCCCGCCAACACTCCAAAGATAGGCACCGGAGCAGATTGCCCCGAGCGGCCCGACAGGCGAGGCGCCTCCAACGGGAGACACGAGAGATCGCTCGCAGCAGGAGCCCTATCTCTTCACCTGACCCGAACCATAGTCCCTCCAAAACCGCAGAGGCACCAGAGACAACAGTGAGAAACCCCTTTACTGCCGCCAGGCAGCAGGAACGTGACGCAGCAGCCCGGCAACGTAGAGAGCAGCGGGAGCAGGCAGAGGCTCATAGGAGATGGGCCTTCCCCGATTTTGATTGGTGGGAAGAGTCTCACCAACGACCCCACCATCCCACCTCTACCCCACTCATTGTTGAGACCCTCAGTGGGTGGCCAAGTGAACTCATTGAAATAGACCTAGCGGTCCACCTCATTGTCGTACCCCGGGCACTACCCACCGAGGCGGTGTCAACAATGGCTAGCAGGCAACAATGGTCAGCCAAGCAAGACGAGCGCAGGAAGGGCTCGACCGCACCAGGGGTGGCAGCTTAGGTAGGAACGTAATTGTTGAGACCCCGGTGCAACAACCTCATTAATCCATGATGTGCTGATTCGGGAATTGGATAATTCGAGACAATTTTAAAAGTGTCAAAAATACATGCGTAGAAGTAAAAATGACACCGCACATAATTAGCAGCTCACAGGCCGGCAAACAAGCTCTGCAAGCTGGCAGTCTTTTATGTTTATCGCGTGACTTGGAAGAAAGGGGAATAGAGTGGGTTGAAAGAAAGACAATACAAGGGGGAGAAAGGTTGTGTAAGAGATGTGAGAGGGAGGGGATGGAAGTACTTTGTAAGGGAGTGGGAGGGCCGCAGCAGCAAATCTGGTTGTGGTGTTAAGAAGAGATGTCAGTGACTGTAAAATGAAGGGGGGGAGGGCCTAGGGGGGGGGGTAGTGGTAGCTAGCGGACAGTGAGCACACTCTGCTAGTGTCTCGTGAAGCGCGCTTTTGTTGTCTGATGTTGCTACACCATCACCAGCTGGCCCCCCTTCTCTTCTTTCCATGTACCGTACAATTACTGTTAAACCTTTGGCAATTGTAACGCCTCCTCCAGCATTTTCTTTTGGCGTGAAAACTCATCCCAAACGTATGCATTTTTCTAAAAATAAAACAGCACACTTTTACATGCATTTTCTGCTATGGTTTATTGACAAATATTTTTAATTACAACTCATTACTTTTGCTGCGGCTTTAATTATGACGATTATTAACAACTATGCATACGTGATTTTTTTTTGGAGATGAGCAGCTAAAGTAAGACTTTGGATTTTGCTACCAAATACGAGATCATAATTACAGAGGAAGGAAAGGGTCAGCAAACGCTTCCGCTGCGTGTGCAACCACTCAGCACTAACTGGAAATGTTTAGATGAGGAGGCAAGCTATCTTACTTGCTTTGTGAAAACAAGATGGAAATTCACTGAAAACACATTTCTGATGCAGATGACCTGTCTTATTGTTCAGGGCCCAGGTTATCACAATTTACTTTGCGTTTCAAGGTTTTTTTTTTTTTTATTGTCTAAACATAAAAGTGCTATCAGTGTCATTATCTTACGTGCAGCGTGCATTTGCATGGTATCAAGAAGCAGTGAATCTTTGTTCAGGGTGAGATGCCAAGCGAAGCCGGCTCAGGCTGAATAAAATATGTCTTGTGTGTGTATGCATGCGATATGAGTTACTGATAAAGGAGGTGAATGAGAGAGAGCCAGCGTGTAGGAATAGAAGTGCTGTGGTTGCTTGTACCTGCCTGATGTACAAAAAAAGTAGCCAGCCAGAAGCCTACAATGTTGGTGTGATTCTGCAGTAGAATAGGTGTGAACATGTTCTGCATTACAGTCAAACCTCTTTAATACAAACCTGAGGGGACCGAAAATTGTGCAGTTTGTAATAATGAGGCTTGTATTAACAGGTGTTTACAAAAATACAAGAAATTCTGTGAAAAAATTTTCAGACTGTTTACACCCAAAATGCAAACATTATTACCACCCCAATGGCTGCCTTTAACAAGTAAACTTGGTGTTACATTGTTTTATGAGTAAAGAAAATTTTTATGGAGCAGCAAAGGTAATATTCAATTTCTCATCTCATTCCAAGGGGAAAGAAAAACACTTTGTATTAATGAGAACATTGTATTAACAGGGTTTGTATTAACGAGGTTCCACTGTATTTGGTACACATACTCATCTTCTTGGATGTGTGTGTGTGTGTACCGTGTTTTTCTTAATGTGCTCATCAGTAACATTTTTAAATACTGTACAGTAAATTTGTTTCTATTTACTTGTTACATCAGCGCCAAGACATAGCGGGGAAACTGGGTCTGTTGTGTTTCTCTGCCTTGACCTTCGTACACAGCTGCGAGTTTTAAGAAGAGTTCTTAACAGCAAGATTTTACAATACTGTTGAGGAATGATGTTAGAAATTTCAAACGCTGTAGCTGCTGCCCCACATGTGTCTGGCAAGCACTACCTAAAATTAAACTGCAAATGGGTGTTATTGGTTTAAATAAAATGGCTCATAATTATTATAGGATATAGTCTTTATTTTAAAAAATATCGACAAAAGTTTTCATACAATAAATAAGTGTTACTTCCGATTTCTAAAATATTCTACATGCTAATCCGACCTTAATTCAGAGGTATATATGTCACTGATGCAGTTTCAAAAACTTTTTAAACACGAACTATGAACACACTAATTACAACTTCCATGTTCATGTACAATTGAGTAATTACATAAATTATGTTTCAAAATAAAACCATTTACACTATTTACAAACACTCATTATTTTTCCAATTAAGTTGGAGTGCCGCAAACTTCTTTCACAACTGATTTGTACAAAAAAAAGTACTTAAATAATTTACGCAACTTTACACAGCTACCAGACATAAATATACAATGGGAAAATATACAAATCTATACTTCAATTTGAGTTATAAATATTAATTATTACAGGGGTATTAAATAAATGCAGTTGTGAGCTAGTGTAAATTTATGAACCACAAGCCACATAAATACATGAACAGTAATTATATTTGTACATAAATCTTCTAAAATCTTTAAGACCTTAACTAACTTTAGTTGCTTCTAAAAGTATTCTTACAGTATTCCATTGACATTAATGAATCGGTTACATTAACAGTTCAGTTTAATTAATAACAGATAACTTAACATGAATTAAAGCACTTTTGACAATCATGTAGACAGAACATATTTTTTTCACTTGTCACCCATTATATTTATTTACATTAATAAAAATTGAGGGTTAGTTTTCAAAAGGACACAGCATAATCAAACTACTGTTCATCAGATCTGAAAAAATACCAGTTCTGTATTGGCAAGACAGTAGCCTAAAATTTTTAATACAGTAATACTACAAATGTACTTCTAGTTATCAGCAGAGGCAGTTTTTAATCATAATTTTTTTCTTAAAGAAAGTTAATACTGAAAAAATTTTGATACCAAGAAATGTACATTCTGGTGAAAATAATGAGGAACTACAATACGTAAATGCAGAACTTAAAAAGGAAGATGTCTACTAATATATTTTGTTATGACTAAAACACAAGAAAATAAATAAACATTTACGCACTATACCATATGCCTAAAAACATTTTCTTGGTAAAAAAAACTAGATACATTAACAAACAACGGGTGGGCAAATAATATATAAATCACATTAGAAGTGCAAGCACCTTCTAGTAACCAGATCTCTAAAATACAACAGATTAACATCATTAATTGAGAAAATTGTATTTTCAATTACAAGGTCTGGTTTCGTACATTAGCTAATCAATTAAAAATAATTTTTTGTGGTAGTTAAGTCACCGTACCAATACTAGCTACAACATTACGCATGCTTCTTTTAATTTAATGGCTACATAATACATGCCTCTCACAACTCATAGTGAACATAAAATATCATTCAGATACATGCTACTTGTGTAAATTACAAAATAAAGCTACATTTGCAGCTGCATTACAAGTTGAGTTGTAAAATAGGGAGAGGAGGAGGAGGAAATTATATTGAACTAACAAAATAATACAGCATTCCGATACTGCTAGTGAGCACTAATTTCACTGATTGTCAGCGGTTTCACAACCATATCAGTAATCATTTTGTCACTGTTTCTGATTTGAATATTTCAGAACAATTAAAGCAAATTAACGTGTAAATAAAACATAACTTCTGTGTGAATACAAATTTAACAAGGAAATACAGTTTCCTAACCTGTATTTAAAAGCTTACATATTTATAAGAATAATTATATTTCACAGAATTATCCCATAATAATATATTTGAGAAAAATATCAATCAAATATTTTTATTTAGGTATGTTATTATTTATCACCAAGTGACGTAACACACAGAAGTACAAGTACAGTGAACCCTCGATAACTCGGACCTCGATGTCCCGGACTTCGGATAACTCGAACAGAATTTTTAAAAATTTTTTAATAATTTTTAATTCATTATTTCTTGGTTAAAATATATAAAAAATCGTTTCTGCTGGATTTTAATTCATCATATTATATTTTAGGACAATATTAAACTTTATAACGTAGTCGTCCATCGCTACTTAGCCTTCAATAATCCCGCAGTAAATATCTGACATGTTCCGTGTGATAAAACGTTGCTAGCGAGGCGTGCAACGCGTGAGTAAAGATGCAATGCAGCAGGCCAACCTCGCACTTCTTTATCTTTCCTCCCTCTTCGTCCTGCGAGCCAGGCACGCGCGTGTTTCGTAAACAAACATTTCAGCATGGTGCTTGTGAAATGACGGTAACTACGGGTTATAATGACACATAAACGGAAAATTATTTTGTTCTGGTATGTGCAATGAATTCAGGGCTGCAAAACAAATTGTTCCGGACATTAAAGAAAAATAAAAATCATTGCTTCGCATTGCGATGTAGAAAAATTGGTGAAAGGGTTTTACGCCCCTTTAACAACGATGTTTTCAAGAGCCGATGTGGGTGGTGAAAGAACAACACAACATCCATGCCCAAGCCGGACACGATGAGTCACGCTCGCTGGTTGATGATGCTCTGTTCACTGTTGATAACGTGACGGCGTCTGGAGAGTTGTAACGTTTTAAGCGTGATTCGGATTTGTTTATAAACTACTTCACGGGAAATAATAGCGTACATGTAATGGAGCGTAAAATGTAAACGACTTATGCGGGATAATTTTAAACTATTTTCATTGAGTGACGCACATGAATGGATTAACAAGATTTTGTCGTCTTAATTTTTCCATGTTTACTATACACCGACAAAATCTGTATCTTTATTTTAGAAGAAATGGTCACGTTATGAACGAGTAAATATAGGAAAAATTTACATTTCTTATATTCTACACCAAAAAATTTTAGAAGGTATTTTTTTAAACCCCTTATAATGGCCGCACCCCATTTTTTGGGCCTAAAATTTGGTCAAAAATATGCGGCGATTACGAGAGTAAATACGGTATCTCTGTAGAACATTACTAAAATTTTATTGCTTTATAATATGGCAATTTGTGTAAGAATAAAAATGTAAATTATGTGTTCTATGATGCAATTTACATACATAAATTTAAATTTTTAAATTAGTAGTGTTAAAGTGTGTTCACATAATGTACAGTGACCGAGAAGGATTGTTAATTACAGTACCGTTTTTATTCATGTATACGAGGAAAATTATTTTTGTAACTTTGTAGGAGGGTAGAGTAACTATCAGGCTAGCAGCTGGCTGCTGCCCCTACGTTGTGACATACAGACGTAAGGTATTTTTCAATGTAAACATCTTGTGTGAGATGTGTGTGGTCACGTGCGGTGTTTGTATTGCATGAGACTGTACCGGTTGACCTTGACTAGTTCCGCTCGCAACCTCCCTAGCTTATCTCCAACGATCATTTCTTATCTCTCTCACATGTGCACGCACATTCGCTGTCTCCAGCCAGACGAAAACTTTTATGTGATAGAAGAGTGCCTTGGTGCCAGCTTCTAGCTCAGAGATAAAAAAAAGTATCAGCCAGAAGTAGCAGCATAAAAAATAAATAAAGATGTGGCTGCCAACATGGTTTGACATTCTTTTATAGTCCTCCATGTTAGCGTTAATTTTCCCACTGCATGGTGGCCCTCCCGTAACTTGATACGATAGTTACGTACAAAACAGTATTTATTGCAGCCTCTTTTGCTTGTAGAAATTATAGCGTACTAATTTCTTCGCGTTTCTTGTGATTAATGACTGATTACCACACCTCCCCAGACACCCCCTGATAACACGGACAAATCGTAACTCGGACAGCTTCTTCCCCCTTTTAGTCCGAGTTATCGAGGGTTCACTGTACTTACAGTTGATACTTGTAAATACAGTAGGTACACACACGAAGCGACGACACACATTTTTATGGAAGTTTCTAGAGCACAGATATATATTTTCACTGGCACTAAGACTATGCATCCTTCCGAGTTCCAGTGGTGATATCACTGAAAAACTGGCCAATGGAATCCAAGAGTATCGGAATGCAGCAAAAATGTTAAGTACTGTATGTGTACATAAAGAGAGAATAAAAATAACTTCCAAGAGTGTAAAATTAATTGAGTTAACACTGAAGAAAACTAACAAGCATTTAATCTTTCACATTAACTGAAAAGCTGTAATGGACAATGACTGACTGTAAGTATCAGTTTTAGAACAACTATGAAAACAGCTGGGCAACAGACACAAAACGCATAACTTTCATTGCATAGCACTGCAGCCGTCTGGAAAAATTGGAATATTTTAATAACTTCATTATCATCATTTAAACGACTAGAAATGTATGAGTACCGTTTAAAAAATCCTAAAAATTAATTTGCAAAAAAAGGGGGGAGGGGAGGGTTGATATTCCGTAAAAAAAATATGTTACAAAACTGTTTAAAAACATAAAATTAGATAACTTGTAGAAAACAGCAATTTGGTTGATAAAGTCTAGCTCTACATGTCTCAATTCCTTGTGATATTTGATTTTACAAAGTTATGCTCAGACATCATAATACGTACTTAAAATAGTTAGGGCTCTACTGTGTCTACTAATAAGTGAACATAAATAGGTTAGAGTTCACAATTCTTCCCATTCTGAGAAGAAGAAACAAAAAGTTACACTATAAGACTAGGATGATAAAATTAAACTAAATATCTTCTGTATTGCATTGGTAATTTTAAACAATTACACACTGACAACTGTTCTGTTGGCGTGATACTACGTGTCAGAATAAATACGTGCTTCCTACAATATTTTAAAAAAACTGAAGCTATGGTTGCTGAATTGCATGCTGAAATACAGTAGAACTCCGATTTAACAAAATGCGTCTGGACCCGAAAATGTTTACTCTAAATCAGTGGTTACCAAACTGAGGGTTGCGGGCTGTTTCGAGAGAGGTCGCGATAGGCTTTCAAAATAAGTAAAAAAATAAAATAAAAAATTACTCAATGAATTAAATATTTAAAAATTAAGATCTAAACAAAAAACTGAACTTTAAATGTAAATTAATACAAATTACTGTGAGAACAAATATGTGCGTAGATATTATTTGTTGAAATGGAGAAGGTCGCTGTTACAAATTTTACACAAAAAGAGGTCACTGTTTAAAGTTGTACCCAAAGAGGGGGATTGCAATACCAAAAACTTTAGGAACCACTGCTCTAAATTAATGTTTCTTTAAATCCGACTTAATACTTTTTCACCCCACCCCTCCCCTAGTAAAGTTAAATCCTCGGGCACGTTTAGTCGGAATTTAAGGTAATTTTAAAAAAGGATACCTAGATACTCGTTCATCACCGATGGCCTAGGCACATACTTGTCATGCAAATCAGTGTCGCTTGCTTGACTGCATTTGCTCTTCTGAACTCGCGTGGCCAAAGTTTTAAACGAATTTTAATGATTTTTTTGTTTCTCGATGGAAGGTTTCAGCTTATCTACGGAGAAATGAGTATATACTACGACCAGTGTTTTTTTTAATAGGCTTACATTACAATTTATATTCCATTTTATCAAAGTTATCTAATTATTTAATAATTTTTTTTTATTTTTCTTAATGTTCCTAGAAATCCTTTCGTTAAATCACTGTTTTCGTTATTCCAGAGTTTGTTAAATCTGGGCTCTACTGTAGTTAATGATATTTTATCCTAAAACACATGAACCGCTAATCATTATTTGAAAGGTAAAAGACATTATTAACATTTTCTCCCACTGTAACACTGTTGCAGTTAAAAGATGAAAGTAGGCATGCTCACATTTGCAAAACAGAAGTATTCTATTCTCATTTTGAAATAAACAAAAATATTTGTAGAATACAACCTACACTCTAAAGAAGGGCCTACAAACGGAGACAAAATTTACTGAAAAATATTTTATGATAACTGTGCAAATGTTTTGTGGTGCAGATTATCTGATGAAAAGATGATTTACAAATAAATGCCAAGTAAGCTACTGTAGTTATACTAAAAAGTCAGAAAGTTGGCAGCTATGTTTGTGTCTGTTGCCCAGCAGCAAGCGTGAACTTCCCGGTCTTGTACTGATGAGCAATGGCAGGTACTGAGTTGCTGCTTTATACTGCTTTGTTTCTCTGGTAACATGAAAGGGAAGGGAGGAGACTGTGTGTCGCTACGAACTGTTCCGTCCCGCACTGTCCGACTCCGAGCCCGAGTCTCTGCTACTTCTGCTGTGCCGAGACCTGCTCGAGCTACTGCTGCTGCCATTGTCTTTGTCCGCCGTGCCTGAAACAAAAGCATGCCAGACACTTATTTTCAACTTCATAAGACTTGGGAATATTATTTTGTCTTGGTGTAAAAATTGCTAAGAAACCAAACAAAGCACGAATAAATCATACCACAAGGTATCTAACAACTGAATTAACGTAAAATATTACAGTACTGTTTTGTTCCATTACTTTAATGATATTTTTCTAATAATCTCTTTATCAGGTATATTTCATCTTCCAATAAATTTCAATATAAATTCAGAAGGACTATATATATGTATGTGTGGGTTAGTTGCCAAGTTTACGTAAGTCACAAAAAATCGAAAATGGACTTGCACCACTACAGAATTGCCTGCAGTAAGGTCTACATACTTACGAAATGGTCCAAAATGCAATTATTTCAGGAGAGAGAATTTAAAGTTTGTACTGTATCATTTTGTAACATTCACATAAACATATTTTCACTAAACTATGACAACATCGTTATGTTTCCAATTCAATAAGCAACAAGAGAATACAAGTGCAAGTCTTTGTACAACACCACAGATGTTAACACTTCAGGAGGACTCAGCCTTGGCTATGCCTTCGGGCAAACAATTGCCGCAACCAGCGTGCTGTGCTGTATCTGTGGACGACGTGACGTAAACAATAACAAGAACGCATATTAGTAAACATGCGAATTTAAATTGAAAATGTAATATTCTGTAGTATTTCTGAGACTACCGTGATTCCATAATAGTGAGTGATTTATCCGTATAAACTATGGACAAATTGTTGTTTGGAACCTTTCAACTTTAAACCAAGAATTTAATACACATTTTAAGTTACATATTTTCATACTATAATAAAATATTCTAGACACAATATTATTTAACTTCAAATCAAAAAACCAAAAGTATTGCTCCACTACACAAATTTACCATACTAGCTGATAAACTAAACATAAATGTTATGTTCTAAGAATATACGTACATACAATACTTTGTTACTGATTGCTTCGTTGAAATAAGGTAAATGGCGAAATTTGCAAGCAAAATTATTCCCATTTCAAATGCTCACCTTGCAATGGCGTGTGAACTTCCACCTTGACGTGGGCTGTTGCAGTGACCTTGGTTGTGACATGAGAATGACTCGATGGGGTCGGTGTAGAACTCTGAGATGACGAGGCACTGTCACTTGTTTGAGTTGTGGTCTGGAACATACGGTGGATATTTGTTACTGGTGGTGATGTTGAATACTTTACCTAACAATAAAGATACTCTTGACTTCATTTCTTATCTGGCATTATACAGTAATCTGTTAGAAAATAATGAAAACATTGGGATAAAAAACTAATCCAGACGCCCTAAAGAACTAAGAAAACCTGCATAGCATGTAAATGAGGTTTTACGGTACCAGATTTGGTCCTCACTATAGCAGTGTTCTAGCTATAACCAAATGGTCCAATTTTAACCCCCAAAATCCAAAAAAATCATCTGAAAAATGAAAATTGCAATTAAATTGATGTAAACCTACTTGGTAAGAAATAACTTTTTGATTATATGATTAACAGTTCAAGGAAATATGGGGCGGGTGGGGTCAGCTGGGGATGGTATAGCTACAGCTGACAGACAATAAACTGCACTTTACATGGTCACGAAACTAGCCACAAGCCATTATCATGCTTCCCATTTCCAGATTCTACTGTACCTATCTAATTCTTTAAAACTTTCTTAAAACAACAAACCTCCCATACAAAGTTCTCATTAATACAAAATGGTTTTACTTTCCCTTCAGGTGAAATAAGATATCATATGTTAATTTTAACACTCAATAAAAAAAATATACAAGTAACATTGCAATTCCAGTCCACCAAGAAGTCATAATGGTGAATTTAATCTCTGTATTTTGGGAATATGCAGCAAGGAAAGTTTTTTTAGAACCTTTATTAGTTCATACATACACCCGTTTACACAAACTTTGTTATTACAAAATGCAAAAATGTAGCTCTCTTTCTTGAGGTTTGTAATAAAGAGGTTTAATATTTACTGTACTGCAAATTTTTACATAAAAGTTGCAGTGTTTTATTATAACTTAAAAAGAAAGCTGGACTGATAAAATAAGAATACATAATACAGTGAAGCCATTTTTAACACAAACTTCATTTCGATAATACAAAACAGTTAACCTTTTTCCTAAGAAAGAGATGGGAAATTAATCAGTTTCAATTCTCAGAAAAATTTATCCTCATGCTTAAAACATCAAGTATACTGGTAAACATAGGACATGGTAGTAACAAAATGTTAATATCGTGGGGAAAATAGTCATACAAAAATTTCAAATCATTTTTAGAGTTTTTGCAAACACCTGTTATAAAATTCACTGTTAGTATTATAAAGAATTAACAGTATTCTGTACTAATTTAAAAAGCATTTACTAGAAACACACTTGAGATTGACAGTATACAATCTTGGACCAGACAAGTACCTGAGTGCCGGGGCCATAAGTGGTAGTCTCTACTACTAGCTCCGGCTGGACCACGATCTCGTGGGTGGAGTGTGAAGACTGCCAAGAGTTCCCCTCCTCCGTGATGGTAGTGAGTGATGGCTCTGCGTGCAGCCGATTACAGTGCCCCCTCCTTGGCGGAGCAACCTTGCTCACACGGCATGAGCCCGAACGCACCCGCACCGGTGATGGCGGTGGTGAGGGTGTGGAGATGCGATCCGCATGATCGTACGGCTTCACCTGCAATATGAGTGTGCTCACTATAACTAACTGACAACTCCCTCTGACCAACAAATATAAACAACTACATACCTTCGTCTGATGTTTGCAGAAAAGGCAGTGACGTGAAAGGTGAATGCTATTAGAAGCATGACAAATATTAAAATATCATTCTATAGCAGGAATATTTTTCAAATTAGCTTAGAGAAACAGGAGGAATTTTCATGGCCAAAACTTTACTATCTGATTTACATTTGATAAAAAAAAAATTACAGTACTCTAAGATGGAATACAATAAGGGGTAAAAAAAAAAAAAGAAAATTACAAAATGAAAAAAAGAATAAAGTTGAAATTAAAGGATAACTTAAAATATGTTTGTCCACTCAAAGTAAAATCATACTATCAATAAAATTGTAAGGTGAAAATGGGTATCTTAAATTTTTCTGCAAAAGTGATTTTAAACTGCATTCCTCTGAACTTTGAACAGTCATAAAATTGGGGTTATACAGTACTTTGTAAAAACAGCTGTACATGTTTAGGGAACTATTTTAATGTCTCAATGTCTCTTGATTATTTTCAATTGCACCCAGCCACTTCTCTGTAGAAGGACACGAAACCGTTAACTATTTAATCAGTATCCTAAACAAGAATGTAGGAAGGAAAAAATGTGGGGGTACTTTCACTTTATCATCTATGATAGTTTTTGCCTCAAAGGTCTGATTTAAACTGACACATTTGCCTAATTTACACTTCTGCTTCTTTTAAAATAAATAAATGTTATTACAAAACAATCATCAAAAAATAATTTACAAACACAAGAAGGCATCATAAAAGACCAAATCGGTCTAATTAATATTTGTATTCAAAAGCTTAGAACAATACTGAAACAAACATGGCTGGTAAGAATCCAACAACTGTGGATCATTTGTAAAAAAAAAAAAATCAGTTACAGTGCTAATGAGTTTCCTGCCATTAGAAAGGTTCACTAATGTACCAACAGTAAAACCCCAATCTAACGACATATGGCATAATTTTCCAGATCCTTGAAAAATATTTTTGTAACAGAACAAAGCTAAGCAAAATGTTATAAGTCGTAGTTAAATGTTAGTACCTATTTAAAAATACTTGTGTCTGAATTAAACAATAACATATTGTAGTTATAAATCTGGAAGAGACAGCTGTGTAAAAAAAAGTTGAAATACAGTGATCTCTCAATTTAAAGGCCTTCCAGTTTAACAATTCTTTCACTCTAACAACTGTATTTTTCGGTCCCATCTATAGTCCCAACATACTTTTATCATTCAGTGTAATAACTCCAATTTAAGGACGATATTTTCAGTCTCTTGAAAGTCGTTAAACCGAGAGATTACTATTAGAAATTTTGGCTGTACTTTCACACTTGAAGTGCGCACCACGTTAATATGGCTGTGCACACTGCAACACTGCTATATGTGAAAAGTTTGCTGCACACTCTACTTCCTTCGCCTATCCCACTCCACAAAAAAAAATCCAATGGAGAACGTGAATAAAATACAGTTGAACCTCGTTAAGACGAGAGTTGACAATGACGGTAGAAATTGTCGTTATAACAGATGGTTCGTCTCAACCGATATTGCCGATAAATCGTCAGTTCTCCCTTCCCCCCCCCCCCCTTACCTAACTATGTACGTACTAGTGAAAGTGTGCCTATGCCGTGCTATTGCGAGACCCCAAAAAACTAAACATCCTGTATCTCGAAAATCGCTGGAACGATTTTAACAAAATATAGTATACGTTCACGCCATTACCACCTCTCAACAACAAAACAATAAAATTTCAAAATATTATTTTTTGGGGTACTATATTCTCAGCGACGTAAAGTCAATGTCTTATAAACACAATAAAAATGTTTCACCTTTATACCTTAACGTATACGAATGACGATGCCAGGTGTTGATTATGCATCTTCTTATGTGAAACTAATACACACGTTAAAACAGTGGCACAGTATACGCACTTTGAAACATCACCTCTCGTAGCACATTTTCATACAAGGAAAAAATTCTTTATGTATGAGCGAAAGAAAATAATTCTCATCTGAATGCTAAATTATATAACGCTATCTTGCAAGCAAAACATGGCTGCGTTGGGCCTCTAGAGTAGCGTGGACGCTGGGCCGCCATGGCAAAAAAGCACGAATAATCTGAAGCTTTGTTTGCAGATCAATTACTTTCCGTTTGATTTCACTTGCCATTGCTACAGAAAACACGCGCGCAACTAACTCCAACCCGAAGACGATACAAGTTGTCAGGAGACAAAGGTAACGCAAAATGCAATTTTCTTTGTGTGTACACGCGTCGATATAGAGCTGACTCTTCGCACAGTATCGATCATCGCTGTGATGCCTGCTGCGCCGGGATTATCGTTTCAGAGTTTCGCGTCTAGAGCGCACCACCAGATGTACGGGACGCTGCGCACAATCAATTCTTTCTTGCAGCTCTCGATGTTCACTCCGAGCGCGCCACGAGTTGTTTACGTGACGCATTCCGCATACATACAGCAGTTTTTATGTTGTTATAACGTACGCAACCGTGAAAATGTTCTCGTATTAAACGAATTAATTAACATTATATTTAATACAGAAATCGACGGTGCACAAAAATACTGTCGTTATGGCCGTATTCTCGTCTTAACCCATACTCGTCTTAACGAGGTTCCACTGTAATAGCAAAAATTTATCAGAATAACTTTGTGAAACAACTACGCAAAAATAGTGCAAGAAAAATAATAAAACCTGACAAATATATGTTGCTAGTCTACAGAAATAATATAATGCAACGAACATGTGTAATAAAATTAAGTAAAGAAAATCACAACAAATTGATGCAACAAAAGTTGTAGAAAAACTGGTTAAAATATGTTCGCCTGATCACAACAATTAAAGAAGGGAGTGAAGGTAACATTAAAAACAGATTTAAAATACGTTCATAAGTGTTAAAATAAGACTAAAAATCAATAATAAACTTATGTGCAAAAATACTGACTAAAATGATTTACAAAATGTATTTGGGGCTACTATTATAAAATAAAGAAAGGAAGATTACTACAAAATCTGATTTTAAAAATGCTCGCCAGTTCATAGCAATGTAGTAACACAAAGATTACAGCGGTAAAATTATGCAAAAAAAACTTGCATAGTAAAGTGATAAATAATATGTTAGCGAGACCACAGGGATGAAATAACCCAGAGACTAATGCAAAAAAATCTGATTAAAAGTATCTTTGCGAGTTCACTGCAACATGTACACAGTGCTCATTGCTGCTCGCTTAAAATAGGTGGCAATTGAGCACTATCCTTTACTGTACTTTAAACTGAACATACTTCAGCGACAATTTTCTCACAAAATGTCTACAAATAAAATAACTACACAATCATGACTGATGCTTTGTAAACACAATGACGTTGTTGGTAATGAAACTAGTACAGTGCACTGCACAGAAGCACATTTTGACAAAGCCATAAAACAGTATCTCCATCTACTGTTCACACGCCAGCTATAAGTCTCTGGCATATAACATTACTTACGCCCTTCCAACTGCTAGAAGAAGCCAAGTTTACAGCCACAATTTTCCACTTTGCACGAGAGGTTAATTTCTTTGTTTGTTATCAAAGATGACAAGAGTAAAATTATCGAAAATTGCAATTCTGATTTAAATAAATCTGTAGCCTTTGCAATTTAAGATTAAAGTCATAATAAATTGCCACTGTAATAAATGAACGAGAGACGTAAACAATTACATCATCTGCAACGCTACAAATGAATGAACATGGAGGCACAACACTCCCTTCTGGCTTTTTCATTTCTGCGACTAAACCTGATTGGGGCCATTTTAATGCTGCTTTTACTCTAAAGCTGACAGTACTACTTATATGCAGTTCTCTATGATTCTTAGTTTCATGTTTACATAATAAATATTTGCGGGAAAGAAGAAATAACAGCGGTATGTACCACTATTTTTTTTATGTGTAATGTGTAACATATGGAGGGAAATATTTTTCATATGTCCATTATTTAGAATATTCCAGTGTTTGGAAGTCCGGATAAACGTTACTTTACTGTATTTCATTTGGGTAAATTATTTCTATTCATTTCAAATTCCTTTTTTTTTTTTTTTTTTTTCATCCCACCTTCACCTTCTTGAATATGTGTACACAAAATATTATGACATAACACTGATGGTATGTTATGTTTGTATAAACAACACTTCCGTCAACTTTATCATTATTTTAGCTGGTTTAGTTTTGCAGAAATTCCTACTACTGTACTTTTACTTAGCTGTAAAATTAAAAAGAATATTATGTATGTGTTACCAACTCACCTCAGCACCAGGTCCAATTAGCGAAAGAACCACAGGAAAGAACACAAGTCCGTTGACGAGTCCTACTAAAACTAAGATGAAGAGAACGTAGAAGAAGTACCTGCAAAAAATTTTTCACATGAATTATTTGTACTGCCTTAAAATAACTTAAAGAGATAAAAAAACTTATTAATTATTTTGAAAATACAATAAACGTTTGACTACAAAATAACAGTAAAAATATATTAAAGTTATAAAGTTATAAAGCCCCGTGTCAGCCGCACATTTTTTTTCCAAAACAGTACTTTTTTAAACATAGGTCTGACTTATCAACCAGAAGACTTATTTATGCCTATTGAAGTAAATATTGTACAGTACAAATATTGGTATTTCCACAGGGAAAAGGCTTTATGCTACCACTAAGGTAAATGGGTTTCATGTCTCATCGATAGCAAGGTCATCAAAGACAGTGACAAACAACTTGAATTAATGCCAGGAGCTGGGAGAGGAGTAGGCCATGGCCTTAATTAAGGAACCATCTCAGCATTAGCCTGGCGCAGTTACGGGAAACCATGGAAAACGTACGGTCTCCTTAGCTGGGGACTACTATAAAAACATTAAAACTCAAAGCAGAGATGTACAACTGAACTTATAGAATTGTACTTGCAGATAAGACCTTACATAGACAGATTAAAAGCACATTTTCGCATGATAGCACAGTTGTGACGCCGGCTTCCAGGGGCAGTGAATGGTAGCACACTGCAGTTAGATAAGCAGAGTGTGCCTAGCTGCCGAGAAGCGAATCAGGGTGTGATGGAAAATATTACAAGGTGCTATTTATCTTACATTGAGAGCCGGTTGTTTGCTTTTAACTGGTATTGAACTGACGGACTTAGTTAACAACACCTCAGTTCTGCACTGTTAGTGAAGAAGAAGAGATTTTGATCAGCACCAAATATCTAGGTCTTAGGCGCTGGTGAGGGGTGACATGATGTACGTAGCAGCACCGGAATGAAGGCGCAGAGGAAACGGGAAACCCACAAGAAAACTAGCCTACCAATGGCATTGTCTGGCACGATGCCCACATGTGAAAATCCAGAAACCGATCCCGCTAGGGAAGTTCTCTAGCCATTGCATCAACTGTACCCCCTTTTGTACTACGTATTGTCACACGGTGATAAACAAGAATGTTTTCAGAATAAAATCAATTAACACAAAAGAAACATTTTTGATAAAAGTATGTAACTTCGGAGATTATTGATGTAGGCCTAAATAAAAAACCTTCAATGTATTTTTTCGTCCAGCCTAAAATGTTGTGGTCCTGTAGTTTTTGAAGTGGAATGTTTGCTTTGACAAACGCTTCAGTGGTTTCTAAAGCAAAACGATCAGCTTCAGTTACCCTCTTTTTTGCTGCCTGTGCACAGGCACCAATAGTCTGCTTGGAGTGTTTCAATAGATGTGCAGGTGACTGCCTCTTTGTGTTTTTCTCTATTTACATGTTTTAAGATTGAATCTCTTATGATCGCAACTGACCCAGCAATTGTAAAACTTGCAAGATAGGACTGTCTTATGTGTGGAGTAAAGACTACTGGAAGAGAATTCTTTTGCACTGTCCAGGACAGTTATGTCATGTTTTGGCATCACAAAGAAAACACTTGAATTACTGTGTTTCAAAACACAATTATCCATCAAATAAAATAGTTCAGAAACAGTGAACACGTATCACCACAACATTTGTTTATTTACCTCCCATGTTCTTGTGCACCACTTTTCACATATTTGGCACACCGAAAAATACATGTCACCTACCTATAGTGCACTGTTTTTCTCAAAAGAAATTAAAATGTGTCTAGGGTGCACGGAAACATTAGTCAAGTTGAAATCTCACTAATCTATTCTCCCATGATCCCTTTAATACATTCTTGTGTGCCAGAGTTGACAATCTTGTGTTTCAAAAATCAATTAAATAAATATATGGAGGGTTGAGGTACCTGAATGCTGGTACTTCTTGATAGTGACACACATACGAAGGGACGAACACATTCCTGTGCAGTTGCGCGACATATTGCTGGCTAGGCCAGCTTCATTAGGCAACTACTGTATAAACCCACGTACCACCCGCACCTTTTTGCGAAAATATAAGTTTCTAAAAGTGGGGTGCGGGTGGTACATTGGTCAAACTGCACTTGGGCTGTTTTTGCACTGACGAAAAAGCACTGCCGTAGTACAACTTGCCACCTTTATCCTTAAGGAAGGTATTGTGCGAGGTAGAGTGAACCCTAGTTTTTTGACGAATGACTTAATTGATTCACGTAACGGCTGTGATAACCATGTGGAATGATGTCAGCCGCGCGGCTGTGTTGTGCACTGTGCAGACGCAAGACGGTTGAAGATAGGATGGAATGAGCGGGTGGAGCGCGGCGAGTTGGGTGGGGGAGGGGGTGGGAAGTAGAGCCAGCAGCGAAGGTCACATTCCATTCGGTGCTGCCACATTGCAGCTTGCTGTGCAGCGCACAAACATCTCGAGTGTGATAGCGAAGCACAGCACATACCGTTAAGTACCAAGTGATTTCATACGTGTATTCACAGCTGAAAGTAGAAATGAGTCGTAAGAGGCTGCGTTCATTCACAGTTGCGGAAAAATTAAAGATTATTAGTGAAGCGGAAGAGTTCGGTAACCGTGCTGTGGGAAGAAAATTCAATGTCGACGAATCTTGTGTGCGGGATTGGAGGAAGAATAAAGACAAACTACAAATGGCCAGTGGTGAAAGACATGCGTTTCGTGGTGCGGCAGGGAAGTTTCGTTGCGCGACTGGGATGAGACGCGTGCCTTATTGATTGTTCATTGCCGAGCGCGAGACAAGGAGGCGGGAATGAGAGAGCAAACGGTTACAGCTGGGCTGGCAAGGTCATGCTCGCGCCAGTCAGATCTCATCTGTCGCCCGCTACAGTGCTACGCAGCACTCACCCGGCTTCTATTTGTAATTGTTATTAAACATCGTGACCAAAAAAATATACATTTTACATTGTAATTCTTTAATATTTGTGACTGTTTAAAACTAAACTCCCTTCTCATACAAAATGATTTTCTACACACAGATCTGTTCCAAAACTTTTTATCCCACAATGTCATTCTAAAAATCAGGGTGCAGGTCTTACACAGGGGCGGGTGGTACGTGGGTTTATACGGTATTTTTGGCGGGGTTGAGGGGGATGGATGTCATCAGATTTAACGAAACATTAATTTAGAGTAAACATTGTCGGGTCACATGGCATTTCGTTAAATCGGGGTTCTACTGTACTCAATTCCAGCATTTGGAACATTGCGCATATCTTTAGTGGCAAAGAATTCGGTCAGACCTGAAATATATTCAGATGTGTAAATCGCAGACTGAAACCAACTGTTCCAACAAGTTGACAGATATTTTCCTGTACATTTGGATATTTATCCATCATAAACTTTGTGTATAGGTGTTTCCATTTACGTGTGTTGAGGAATGCTGACTTGATCTTGCTTATCACAATATTCAGTTCTGTAAGAACTTTGGGACAGATGCTGCACTGAATATGTAGCAGCTGGTCACCTAGCACTACCTGTAAAGAAGCACTGCACTTTGTCATGTATTGAACACTGTCACTTACAAACGTAAGTATTTTCGATAGTCTGCGACATAAAACTTAAACTACTACTTTATGATTTTATAGCGCAAAACCAAATTGAAGGCAACAAGAAAAATAATTGAATTAATGCTTTCATGTAGGTAGGTCTATTTTATATACATATAATTTTTCGTTTAAAGATGTTTGTTTACTCTGTCGTATTCTCTAGCAACTTCAGTATGTTGTGACCAAATAAGCTACTGTACTATTATTTAAACTTTTTAGGTGCCAAGTTGAAATAAAAAAAATAGATAAGTTACCCAAACAAGTTTTTTTGTAATGCCATTAAATGTTACAATTTTGAGCATACCTACGAAAATATACAATAAATTATGTAAAATTATATGTTGTTATATTAAATGAACTACTGAAGAGTAGGCTATCCATTGCTGCAAAGTAATTTTCCATTAAAATTGTCCTCCTAACCCTAGTAAGACTTGTGAGTCAGTATTGAAAACAAATTACCTTGCTTGTCTGAGATCTAAAAATATCCAAAACAAAATCACAATACACTTTGGATTCTATTACAATGATACTATAGCACTTGTTTACAAAAACAATTTTGTTTTTTCTCACAAACATAACAAAAGAATAATACTGAGAAGAAAAAGTAGTGTTATGCTGTAGGAACAGGTACTGTACAAAGTAACAAAAACAAGTAATACGTTTTAAGAATGTTCAAGGTTATCAAGTAAAAACTGTTAAATTGTAATGCTTTTATTAATAAAGCAAAGTGGATTTCTATATCTCCTTGTAAATACCAGATTATGCAATGGCAAATATATACCTAATTTAAAGAAACACTATTCTAAATATATTCAAAAATTATTCGAAAAAATTAATATTCGTTTTAAAACTAATCGAAACACTAAAACCACTATTCGCACACCCCTAATGGCTACATGTTAAAATAAAAATTAAATGAATACACTAAACTACATACGGCTAGCTAGACACATAGGAGTTATTACCTAACTATAAAATCGAACTCCGAAAACGCCAGTATTAGCACTCCAATCAGTAACGTGAAGGCACCATGAATCACTGGCACAAGCATACGCTCCAGTGAGAGCTGCACTCTTCTGTTTCGACAACCGATGCCAGTCACAAAGCCCTAAGAGAAAGAGATTCAGATGTTTTGTTTTGCAAACCCAATCACTCTGATACACATGTCAGTACTTGCTCTTTACTTATATAATATTATTATTTTCCATATTCAGATATCAATAAAATGTATACTGTTTGTATGTATGGAAAATTTATATTCTTTAAAATTAAGTTACACAAAAATAGATCAGTCACACAATGATACCCGTGTAAATTGTCAATACGTCAGTGGTAAGTAATGCATATACATGGCAGAAACACCTGTTTTACATTAGACAATTGACATGTTAATATTTACTTCTTTATTTGGTTTCTATCATAGGTATAGGCTAAGAGTTACCATAATTTTTAAACTGCTTCAATTCTGGTCAACACATATTTTCCAACTGTAGGTTGACATGAACACCCAAATTGAATGCCTCTAGTAATAAATTGTCTGCTAACTCAACAAACAAGGAAAGCAAAAATAGTCATAGGCACATTATTTAAGCTGGAATGGGTCAGAACTAAATATGATTGAAGTCACTTTGAAATCAATTCAAACCAACAACGAAATACAAATTTCAAGTACAAGCACTGTAACCATTACATTAATCAGTGTGTGAGATTAGCGCATCCACAAGCAAGAACATACTGGCAAGACAATCACAGGTGGTAGCATAGCAGTCGATGCACAAGTGGAAACAAGGAACCAGGCAATCAGCAGTTACTGATTAGCACTTAAAAATGTCTCAAAGGGATGGTTTATGTTTTCATCCATTTGCTAATTGCAGTGCAGTACGTACTTGACAAAAACAGTAATGCACAGCGCAAAAGAAAATGCAAGTAACTTTTTTTCTCAAACATAGAATGTAAAAACAGGGTGGACACAATGTAGGGAGTACCGTAACAGCAAGGTTTCGCTGTTTGTATTAAATACAATAATGTTATTTCTCATTTCTCATTTCTCAGAAATCAGCACTTTTAAATTGAGCAATTTTGAAAGTAAATAGAACCCTGATTTAACTAACTCTGGAATAAAGAAAACTGTAATATAACAAAAAGTCCAACATTCTCAGGCAGAGAATGAATGGCCACAGAGCAGACTCCAGGCAAGCCACAGCAGGTAAAGGCATCAACCCACAGGAATAACCAGTTGGGAATAAATAATACCGGTAATAGCTTATTGTTACGACAAATGTTATTTTATAAAATTTTATCCCCCCATTCCTTTCATCTGCATTGGTGTTTTTCAAATGCCTAATCTAACTCAATTAACCTATTTGAGTATTTCATTCAAATATTTTACTAAAATTACAATAATTTGCACACATTCATAACCTCCTAAAACCTAAATACAGTAAAACCTCTTTATAACAACTCCTTTTATAACAACCACCTCTCTATAACAACCCTATTCTCAAGAACAGTGGGATTTTAAAATAGGGGTTTTACTGTACAGTTAAACCTCTTTATGTAAAGACCACCTCTATATAAAGACCCTATTCTGTGGAACCATTAGGGGTCTTTATAGAGAGGTTTTACTGTATATGTTTGACATGTACAAAATTAGCTACATTTATTATGAAGCGACATGAAAAATAATTAAGAAGTTAACGAAATCATGAAAATATTATTACCAAAAACAGGTCTCTATAATTATATATACAATATGGTGATGAGTGAACTCACGAAGCAGATGTGCATGGTGAAGTGCACTCCCACACCAATGGCCATGACCAGAAGTACTCCAGGCACGGCACTCAGCTTGATGCCTGCAAATCCCATAAGGCCTAGCAGCTGCAGCACGATGGCAGCCAGCGCGCACACCACCAGGCAGGCCGTCCATGCATTCACCACCAGCACACACATCACTATGAAGACGCCCGCCAGAGCACACAACAGTGCCAGTCCCAGTGCCTGCCGCAATCCCAAGTACTGCTCCCAGAAGAGGAAGGGGATTCCCGAGGGATAGTTGGGAAGGCCCCGATCCTCAAACTTGTGGCACAGAGCGCGCACCTGCTCCAGTGCACGCGTGATGTGCTCTGTGTCACTCAGTCCATGTAGGTAAAATGGGATCTGTGCGTATGTCAATGGCCCAGATTTGGGAATCTGCAATCCACAACACATACCATCAAAATGCTGTACACACACATATACACCTTACAGTTGCCAGTTCATGCTGACAGTTTAGTAACATTTAGTATGTTCATGCTGAAAGTTAAGTAAAATTAAATAACCCTTCCAAGACCATAGTTAGTTTATTTTTAAATATACCAAAATCTTTCAATGCATGCACGCATCTTCCAGTATATGTGTATCTATGTGAATGTGTGCCTATGAAAGTAATTTAACCACATGCACAATATTAGCCATATAAAAAAATCATTACTTTATCATAACAATCTTTGTCACATAAACAAAGAATACTAGATTCTCAAAAATTTCTTCTCTTTATATAAGATTTACTGTATTATCCAGTCATCTAATTCAATCCGTCCATATTCCTATTTTAATAATGTTAGTATCAACCACATTCCACATTCGTCGTTTATTTATCTCAGATCATCTTTTCAAAACAAAGACAATGGTTCAAAATAAAAGGAACATTCACCAAAAATTTGAGTAGTTGTTTATCAACACTGTGGAAACAGAATAGCAGCAGATAATCAAATCTGCTATATGCAATTGATAGTATGTTATGTTGGCAACAACAAAGAACATTCACTATTCTTATGTGTTTACTGCTTTCATCTGTTCGCTGCAATGAGACTGCATCAAACTTTCAGATTGGTGATCATTAGAACGTATCTAGCAATCATAGGTAGGCGGCAATGAAAACGGATAAAGCATCTATGACTACCTATGTATCAAACATTCTGAATTGTATTGAAGCCATCGGAATTTTAAAGTACTGTTAAAAACGTAGCAGTACTTTAGTGTGATCAATTATTATAATATACTAGTTGATGATCTCTGAATTAATTTACTATTTGGATTGTTTCTTTTGTCATTTCAGTTAGTGTAATCAAATTGTTTTTAAAACAGTATTGGCACCAAACAAATAAGTGTTATAAGGTAACGTACAATAATTCTCAGTTCAAAATCCAATACTGCATCAATCGTTTTCTCGCATGCCTCTTTGTGGTGGTCCACTGAACAACTGAGTTTCGAGAATCCACAGCTGTTGAGAAGTACACATTTATATAACTTACAAGACCTTACAATGGTTTCGTTAGGCAACCTAATTTTGTGCATAATTAAGTTACCGGTAAACATGCACATTTGGTGGTAACACATTTTGTGATCAGCAGTATTTACCGGTACTTACCTAGTAAACATTGTGAATAAAAATTTACAAGTAAATAGGCACTTTTCGTCATTAGAAAACCTATTAACACAGTAGATTTCCAAGTTCTGTTTCTCTTGAAGGTTGTATTTTCAGCTTCTGCGATTCATACTGTAAAAAACATCTAAATTTGTTTTTGCTTTGCTAACTGACATTTTAAAATATTTGTGAAGTAGAAAGTGATTTACAATAACGCTAGAACAGTTTTGTGGTATTTCCGCTACAGTTTATTACCGTTGCCTTGTTTACAAACATCGTTTTTATTTTGTGACATCATAGATACGCTATATTTAATTGGAAGAGTCCACCCACAAGACAAACACACAAGATGGCAGGTAGTTATTAAACAAGTAACGCTAATATCCACTTTCATTCCAGTGGAATATTTTGGTACTAACTATAATCAACTTTTGCGGCAACCATTTTATCCTAATAGGTCGTACTTCATACTTCGAACTTAGTTAACATCTGTGTTGCAGAAATGTAAAGAAAACATTGTGGTGCGATGATTATGCGATGAAAGTATTTTTACCATTTCTGTCATCTTAAAAATTATATGCGACGATTACGCAATAACAATGATTGTGCAATGGAATACGTTATAAACACCCAATAAATATAGATGGCAGCACTATAAACAGCCATTGTGCTCATTTGCATTTGCCTACTACCTTTGTATAGCACTTAAAACATCAACCAAAAGTTTAGTGAAAAGTATTCCTCTATATTCACAAATACGATCTGTCCCTGCTGATTGTATAATGTACAGGAAAAATAAACACACAAAGAATACTACCATGAACCAGTTATGCAGGGTGTTATTTATTATTAATTGCAGTTATGTTGTGTGCAGCAGTCTAGGGGTCTCACCTTGAGTTCGTAGTCAGATGGGACGTGGATCCACCCTTTGGGCTCTGGCCGGAAGTTGGCCTGTGAGGCACCATATGCCAGAGCATCGTTGCTCACCCATGCACTAAGGTAATTGTAGAAGGCTTTGGGGTTGATGATCCCCTCGGCATCAACCAGCCGCACCTGAGTCACCAATGACTTGTCGATGGGGTTGTCAACGTGGCCTGTCTGGACCAGCAGCTTGTAGGCCAGGATGCCCTCGTCACTGGCATTGGAGTACCATCGTTCTTGGGTGATGCTCCCACGCCTCCAATCTCGATCAAATGACTTCTGTAGGTCTAGCCATCATACCAGCATTTATTTATATGTCTATGACAAAATGTTCTTAAATGTTTTAAAGAGAATCAAACAATAAATACTACAAGGCTGACTATCCAGCATTATGACCATACCCATAATTAAGTAATTATTTGCCCAAATCAAACTATCTGGAAATACTGCCACGAAATTAGAAGAAAAAAAATACATTAAAAAAAAGGGGAGGGGGGCACTTTAGGCTCAGAGAAAAATATGAAAAATTAAATTATAGAAAAGTTCTAAAAAAATAGATTATGTAATCTTCATTCATCATTTTTTCATCTTAATCTCAAATGTTTCTTTACTGTTTTATTATTAAAATATTCATGCAGTTAGTGTTAACAGTAGCAAGTTTTATCCACAAGATAACTGCTTTACTATTTATTGAATGTTGCATCATTAAGCTTATTCTCTATGGATCCAGAATTTGGATGTTTAAGGTAGATGGATATACAGTAAAAACCTGATTATAATACTACAGAACCCAAAAATGTTACTCTAAATCAATGTTTGGTTAAATCCTCCTTTTTAACCCCTCTCTCCTTTTCCAAGTTTAAGCCCCGGGCATGTTTTGTGGAATTTAAAGTAACTAAAAAAGTCTGTTAACTCAAAACAATAACAAAACAAATTTTTCTGTCAACAGGTAAGCCACAGCCATGAAAAGAAAAAAATCAGCGAAAAATTTAAAAAATTTCTAGTGGAACACTCAGTGTGCGTGTGCATGGTGTGATAGGCCACCCTTGCACCATCAACACGTGAGAAGTGATGACTAACACCGCCAAGCCGTTAATCTTTCCGTCACTCTCCCGGCCATTCCACAACAAAATTCAGGAAATTACCATGAAAAAGAGTAATAAAAAATTACAATGAAATCTGACTTAACAGTATGCGAGAAAACGGGAAAATAATTATTAAAAACGCGCTGCGGCCATTGTAGTTTGAAGGAAGCCGCGCTCGTGAAACGAACTCGTTGGTCTGCTCGCTAAAAATAATTTACACTCTTAGCATTTTATCTGCATCGGAAAAACAAATTATTTACGTTTACGGTAATAAATTCATTGTAAAAAGTCTGCTTAAATAATATTACTTTTTTTTATTTATGTGCTGGTTTTATCACGGGAAGTTAATAATCACGCTGGACACAACTGCATCCCACAGGTAATAGAATTGATCAATAAAGCATGCTGCACTGTAGCACATTCTAACGGAGACACGAAGCACTATCTGTGAATTAGTTCCTGCACTGTCCACCGTCGCGCTGTGGAAACTGGGTACCTAGATGCTCACTCACTCGCCAGCCAGTAGGACGAGGATCTAGCAACGTGCTTGTTGTTACGCAACACAGTGTCGCTCACTCGGCCGCACCCACGCGTACTTATCTCAAATTCACTCCAACCGCCAAAGTTTTCAACGAAGTTTAATGATTTTTTTTTGTTTCTGGGCGGATAGTTGACTTCAAGTACTCTGCTGGTTGGTTAAATCATTTTAAGAAGCTAAATATCAAGTTGCGTGAGATTGTGCCAGCCCGGCACTTGTGTGGGTGCACGTTACTGTGTAAAATTAAAAATGGGAGCACGTGACTACCTGTTGCTCTGTTTTGTCATATGATGGAACAGGAAAAGGGATGAGAAACAAAAGGAAATCATGAGAGGGACGGGGAAGAGAAGGTTCGGGAAAGTGTGAGTGATGCGATGATAACCCAGCAACGCGTCCACACGCACTGAGAGAAGAAAAAGCTACAAAAAATTACAGTTAGTAAAAAAAGTCATTCACAAAAATAATACTCATAATTTTTAAATTTTGTCACTTTGGGCATGTTGTTCGGTTGTTTTTGTTTCACATGTGCAGCAACGTAATTCTGTGCGTAGTTGAATTCTTTTTTACTATTCTAGTGTATACAAGAATACAGTAGAGCCCCGATTGAATGAACTCGGGAATAACAAAAACAGTGATTTAACTAATAGATTTTAGGAACCATCAAAAAAATAACAAAAAAAATGTATTAAATAACTGACTTTGGTCAAATTGAATAGTAATTGTTAGTTAAGTCCTTTAAAAATACTAGCACCGACCACCGTATATATACTTATTTCTCCATATAAAAGCGTAAACCATCCGTCGAGAAACGAAAAAAAATTTGTTGAAAACTTTGGCCGCGGGAGTGATTTTTAGGATACGCACACGCGGGCCCAGCCAAGCGAGTGACGCTGTTACATAACAAGTGTGCGCCTAGATCCTCATCCTGGTGGCTGGCGAGTATTTACAAGTATCACCTGTAAGTTATACATTTTTAAGGTTACTGCACATTATTTGACAGACAGAGGTACAAGTACTAACAGATGACACTTGTAAATACTCGCCAGCCGCCAGGATGAGGATCTAGGCGCACACTTGTTTTGTAACACAGTGTCACTCGCTGCAATATTATGCCATATTACCACGTAAAATCTTTACGATATACAGTATACATGCACAAAATTCACCTTATTTTTCACATCAAAAATTTTTTTATGAAAACAAATAATGGCCGGACCAAAATTTTGGAATTAAATTTGGTTAAATGCATGATGCTATCATGCAAGTAAATAACATACTGAAATAAAAACTTGCAAGATATGAAAATTAGTTATCAATATTAAGAGCAACTTTTTAACTGTTCTGTAATACAACTAAACTATTTATAACCACAATTATCTTTTCATTTAATTAGTCTTGCTAATTCAAACATTGCTTGTTGTATATACTTTTATTTGGATTGGTTTGTGAGGAAAAATAAAATGTATTAATTAAAAGTATACAGTTACATATATTGTGTTGTAATGCATTGCAATATGAGGAGTGTTACAATGTACAGAAAATACTTTAATAACAATTTACAGAGTAGTAATACATACAGAATAAGTATCAGCATGTTTTATAAAAGAGCAAACAACATTTTCTCCTCGCTGCTGCATTATTAAGAGGATAAAAGATGTCTTGGTCCTAATTAGTTTGAATTAGCGAGACTCTGTATTTTTTTTTGGATTCAACAAAAATTTACCACTCACTTATTAGCCAGTCCCTGAACATGCTGAGCCAGAAGTCTGGCAGTCCACCATCGTCATTTTTGATGACACTCGGAACGCGCATGAAGCTTTCATGGTACTCGTACAGCAACCTCTGATTGGTGGGGTACTCGAAGTCGCCTTGGGTAACGGCATGCATATCGTAAAAGCCAAAGTAGCGACCCTGGGCAGAGAGGAAGGCGTACTGGTCCGTGTCCTGGGGCACGATATCCGTGAGCTCGAGGCCATCGCGCACCTTTGTAGTGCCCCATACACTAGCTGCAAGCAGAAGCCCCAGTGCTACAATGCAGACTGCCTTCACTCGTGGTAGCGTCAGCAGTGGCACATAGTGACTGGCCACCAGCCGCGACAATGACCAGTCATAGGGTCGACAGTCCAGTTGGCGGCCACTCTCCACGTCTATAGTCAGCAGTTCCCGTGTTGACCCAACCCAGCATTCCTGCAACATCCGTCAGTACTTTTAACATCTCACATTACTATTACAGTGATGTTTTCACTTCATACACAAATTGCAAAGTACATGAAGTGAACTTGAAATTTAAAATTCTTTATACTGAACACTCGTTAAATAGAAAGCTTTCTGTGCGGATTTTAACTGTCATACTTTATAATGAAAAATGCTATAAACTTTAGTACTTAACGAGATTTCACTGTAGACCAAAAACAACTTGTACCTGGAATCATAATACAGAACACAACCAAGTATGTGGTAGTAATGATAGTCATATTAATATCAAATGAAGAATAAAATGTAAAATATTTTGTTCCTAATTTGTTTTTGGGTGTGGGTCACATTAGTTGGTAGCATGTTTGTAATTCTGACCATGTCAACCATGGCTTGTAATAGGTAAAGTGTGAACAAAATTATAGCACCTTCAGCCAATGTTTCACATAATCATAAAAGACTTTTCACCATGTTACTTCCAGCAGACCACAAAATTATGTACATTACTAACTGTAATTTGCACACTGAATTAACACTGGCTGGTTCATTTCATCACAGAAAGTACTTTCTCTTTTTCCAATACAGTGGAGAATTTTATGTGTTAAATTGCTATAAATATTTCCTTAATGTAAAATTATTAGCATTTTCAATGTGGGAATTTAAGCAGAGGCCAGGGATTACTGTACAGTATTGTTCACAGTACATTCGGACCACATGAAGCACCACAGTATAATATGTATTAATTTGTTAATAATGAAGATGTTTCTTCAAGCCTAGGTTTATTGTTTATCAATATATAAAAGACAAAATTGTCATGTTTTTGTCAAACAAGAGATTCTTGGTACGTACAAACACCTAAATGGAATGAACAAATTGCAGAGAACCACATGTATTTGCAAAATTGGGGTTTTAGTGTACTTAAAATTTAACTTTACAGTGGCACTTTTATTAATACGTACATGGATACTAAAGTCACTAGTTAATGTGCAGAGCTAACTGTCAAGGAAAAACACAAGAAAACTCTCTACAAGTTATTATTTACTACGCAATGTAAATTACGGAAAATAAAAAAAAATGTAAACAGGAAAATAGAAACATTACTATCATTTTTTTTAAAAAACATTTTTAATTTAAATATTACGTATTTACAAGTGCAATCGTGAAATTACATTACTGTTACGTCATCTAAACATCTAAAATGGAAATGATTTTAAAACCCGTCTGTTTGTAATAAAACATTTTCAAACACATTTCGCAAATTTTAGGTTAAAGTTACCGATAATTGCATTAAAAACAAAAACAAACGAACGCACGTAAAGAGATCAAATATTTCCAACATAAAAACAGCGATCGATAGTGCTTGCGGCGGCAATTCTCTTCTTGCCACCGTCTTGAATTTATTGTGCCATGAGCGCAAGCATTACATACAAGCACTGTCATTCTCCCGTGGCTTTGCACGTGATCACCAACTTCACTGCGATGTTTCTTCTGTGTTCTATTTCCAAGCAAGTTTAGATGTCTTTTCTTCCTTTGTTATCTGTGACTGACATCTCGTGTTTATATTGTGCAAATCGCAGGAAAATGTAAATATCGGCTGGGCATGTTTACTTTATGGGCAGCCATGACTGTCTTTTACCGTTCGCTACAACTGTTCGTTTTAAAATTTACACTGTATGTTGAAATTTATTTTAAAAACAATCGATACGCCTAAATTTTTAGCTGTGGGACAAGATATTTGAACTATGGATGCGGGAAAACGGTACTTACGAAAACGATTGATGTGGACTTCTTAAACATTGTTTTAGTAAGAAAATTTTCGGGACCAACAAAAATAAACGATAGATACGGGTAAACAATGGAAACTAAAACGATGCAACGAGTTTCTACTATACTGTACTGAGTTTATGACAATACTTACTGTTAATACGAAAAAGGTAAACAACAGGCATGAAAAAAAAACCAACTATGTATTAACAAACAGTAAAACTATGTTTTTTTTTATATTTCTGACGTATCTAAAAAAAAAAATTTAAGAAAACACTCCTACATCAGTAGTACAGCCAAATATTATTGGTTTTTGGAAAATTTAAGAGGTTTAGATCAGGCTTGCCACAAGCATCACTTTAATAATTCTGTAAAATCAAGCACACTCTCAACTTTGGTTTGCAAACTAAAAAAAAATTGAGTAATAACATGTACTGTTTATCATCACTATTTGTCACATGGGAAACAGTAAAAAAACTGCACTCTCAACCAACATAGACATAATACTTTTTGCATAATTACATTAACAATTTTTTAATTGATGTATTCTCCATTTACTTTGGAAGTGGAGGAGGTACATTTATAAACTATCAAACAGAAAAAGTTTGAAAGTGGGAAGTTCTTAACAAGATTTCATGTATGTACAAACAAGTGGACTAACCTGTGTCTGGGGTGGTGTGGGGGCAGGCGAGGCGAGCACAGTGACTGTTTGCTGCCGGTCCGGCGGGAGTGCTCGTGCTATCGTCTGCAGCTTCTTGGGAGGCTCTGGCACAACCTGACCTGCATGCTTGCGCGGAGTGACGACAGGGCGGGCCGGCATAGACAGGCAGGGCCAACCGCCCCCAGGAGCGGGAAGGCAGCAGCACAGCAAGTCCACGCGGTTGCCACGCCGCCGACACAGGTCTAGGCTGACCAGCGCGGGGAACACCAGCAAAGTCGCTCCAAGGTTGAACACCACCAGCACAGCTGCCTGCCACCCATCACAAACACTTCAGCTGCAATTATGTATGAGTCTCATTACCCACAAAATAATACTTTTTTTCTAAGGCTTTACGAATATTCTGTACACGGAAACTATAACAAAAAACACTAAATAGCTCTAAAGAACACTCGCAGCCAAAATTTATCATGTCATGAGCACAATAAGTGAAATGATAACACAAGTGCTTATCAACTGCTAGTTTAGATCAGGCTCGCCACAAGCATCAGTTTTAAAATCCTGTAAAATGAAGCACATTTTCAACTTTGGTTAATATATTGTATTTACCCAAGTATAACCAGCACATTTTTTCTCAAAAACTAAATTGAAAATTCAGGGTACGTTTCTAACAATGGAAACCGAGATTTTTTAATAAATAGGGCCTGGAAAAGCTAAGTTTACCATACATTAATGATTAATGACAGCTGAAAAGGCGTCAGCTTAGCAGCTACCAGAGCTGCGCCAAGCCAGCAAGCACTTAGATCCTTTGTCTCACTCGCCCAGTCTGCTGAGCAAGCATCTAGGTACTCGCAACGTGGCACGTGACACAGCCACAGCGTGGAGAACCAAGACAAAGATAGTGACTCATTGCTTTGCAAGAAAGAGTCACAGTACAGCACTCTAAGTACCACAAACTGCCAACAGAATGCAATACAAGCTACTGCCGCTGCAGAGCACTCGTGTGCGTGCCAGCGAGCCTTGAGCGTTCTGCATCCCTATTTCCAACAGCATTATTTATAATTTTAGGGCGTAATTTAATTCTTTAAACATTGTCCACATATTTAAATCATGTAATATTCAACACTATTTATTTACGGTTTTGAACAAAATACAATTAAATTGGGACATGGTGAAAAAAACTTTTCTTTTTTCCTTGAGAGTGTGGTGAAAATGTGGGGTGCTGGTGTGCTGGTCTTATATGGGTGTGGGTGATACATTGGTAAAAACTGTATATCTTAAATTAAATTTAATAAGTATTAGTAATGAAATTTTAATAGCAGTAAAATAAAAATGCATTAATAAAACATTACAATTGTTTGAAAATACATAAATATATAACCTGTAGCTGATCTTAGAAACTAAAAAATTTTTTATTTGTTTGCAAAAGATCATTGAAATTTCCTAGCTACAGTATTTCACTACTTAGAAAAATTTTTGAAACAAGTTTCTACTAAAAGAAACATACAAGAATAGACATAAAATTACAAATTTCAAAATCAACAAGACCATCAATTTTTTTTTTACCTGTGTAACAGAAATAAGTGCAGAATATAATACAGTAACTTTCCTCCTGTCTGCTCGTGTATATGTTTGTATCATGTTATTGATTAGGCCTCGGTGTCTGATGCCATGTATGTAAAGTATCTTAATCTACACAAAACAAAAACTAAATGAACCACCTACCTGCAAAGAAAAAACTCGCAGTGCAGGAACAGGTATGATGGCAGCAGAAAAAAAGGCGCAGACATTGGTGAGTGCTGTTAAGATGATGTTGACCCCAGTTCGTTTTAAAACCACACCGGTCTGCTCCTGTGAAAGTCAAATACACCCCTGCCAACCTCAAGGATTCAGAAATAGTACCTTTTTTTGCTTAATTTTGTTGCTTAATTTTGAGCCAAAGAAAGGTCACATATCCGCTTCCAGTGTAAAGCCAATAGGATCAAAGAAAAATTTGGTCAAACATAGGAAAGAGTAAAAAATAGGTTCTAATGTATGTGCAGGACTGTTTCATTTGTATTCCGTAAAGTGGCATTATTCTGAGTCACGTTTTCAACCCCACAAAAGAAAAAAAAAAGTTAAATTACTGAAAAGCCACAGCTGTGAAAGAAAGAAATTTGGCAAAAAAACTTTAAAAAACACGTGGAGTGCACGCCTGGTAATTTAGGCCGCCCATGCAATATGTGAAAAGTGGTGACTGTAACGAGACAAGCAAAAGATCCCGCGCAGACCCCAAGTGTCTGGGGTCAATCCAGTTACAAAGTCGAGGAAAGGGAGGGGATTGGTCTCTCGTCCACTTGGTGGCTGTGAGTACCGCATTATAAGATACTGTTTAACACATTTATTACCACGCGTCGCAAATGCGACGTGAAAAAATTCGTTTCATGGTACCGTGCGTCGCATTTGCGACGATCGCGCACGACTGTCGTCGTTCAATGCTCACGTGAGTAAGAATCGATTCTATCGCTAAGTATTGTGCCCACGCGATAGTTGATACATCGAGCTATCGAAATCAGTCCCGTGTATACGAGATGGCGGACTTTAGAGACAACAGACAATCGTAAATAAACATAGTTTCGTAGGTTATGTACCATGGCGACGGTTGGCAAACGAAAGTTACGCGATAGGGCAGAATCTCGAAGAATAAATATTTATAACGGTGAGCCGGGATTGGCTCCATTTAGTTCTTTTGAGATGTCTACCAGCAGTACGGTTGGATTAACGAGTCATTCTTATCTGACTCCAGTTTGGTGTGGGCCCATATGAACTAACATGCCCTTGTTTCCCTGCCTACGTATTAAGTGCTCCGTGATGACGTCACAAGATCTTATGCTCATCTGACTCCGGCTCTTCGGCTCGGGCATCTTCGGTGCTTCTCGGCCGGCCTCGTGTTCCCCTCCTTCTTCCCCTTCCCTTCTCCCCTCCCTTCGGCGGCCGCTGCTCGGCGCCGGCGGCAGGGGGCAAGTTAG
>PNEQ01094134.1:0-34472 GCA_003012365.1 Medauroidea extradentata | reverse complement strand
AAATAGATCATATTGTAACCTATTTTGTATTCAGAGTACCTGCCATAGTAAATGTAGTAAATGCCGTTTAACCACAATTGTCTTAAAGTCATTTAGCCTTAAATAATATCTAAATAATCCCACAGTGTAGCTACCATCTGAGTGAAATCGCCCAAACTAATAATAACTTAGGAACCCCCAATATAATAACGACTTACAAAATAAACCATTTTGTAACAATATGCAGCCCTGCTTCAATGTCAGTGATTGGCTGTTTATAACTCTCAGCGTCTAGGGTTCTACCCGCAAATCACAGACACGTGGTGTCGCAGTAACCTTGTTCCTGTTGGCACAGTCAAATGAGCCACGTTTGTTCATTAATACATTCTGCCAGTAACCATGAAGCTGAACTTCATATGTGCACTTAAGGCATTGAAAAAATCTGTTGTAGAATTATTTTCACGAAAAGTCGTTGGCTCTAGCCATGCATGATCCATAATTTCTACTGGCTTCACGGAAATAATGTTTGTCAATTCCTAGACGAGAGCAATAGTAAAGAAACTGATGGCCAGTTTTGTAACATTTACTTTTAATATGCAGTCAACGTTTTTCTAGACAGAAAAGTATATTGATTAGGTTATTAGTTAATTAATAAGAATTGCCTTAATGTCATAACTAGCCGAAATCATTCTGTAATTTGTCTTAAGAAAATCAGATAAAAAAGTTACTCTGTTGTCAACAAAAATGAGTAACAGTTTTTTGATACCTGCCCCCGATTATTATTTATAAAATAACTGTCGTAAAAGCAATAGAAATGGTGGATCATGGCCTTTAAAGGAATTATCTACTACTTCTCGGGTCAACATTTTTCACGTTGCAACATGAGAAACGCCAAGACGTATCACTCAATAAAATTTTTAAAAATTTCGTACTTCTTTTAATGTGTTTTTCACTTTTGCAAGGAAAGTCCTTCAAACACAATTACGAAATATATTCATTTAAAGCTAACTAATGTTTTTCTTTTGAAAAAAAAATGTAGGTCTATGCATTTGTAACATTGCTTTACATTACGTTGCGTTTATAGTTGAAAGGAGGAAAAATTAACTTCAAACATAATTTTTATTCTGATCGTGGAACTGAACTACTTAATTAAATAATTAATTATTGTGTATAATTTGAGAAATATACTTCAGCGCAACATGTTTTTAATTTGTCTCCTTGCAGTTAATAACCGAGCACATAGCACCCTGACCATAGAAATTTATATTCTGTGGGTCCTCATTTTTTATTTTCACTTGCGCAAAGTACAGTTCAGCCGCTTAGCTATCTTATTTTGTAGAAGGTAATTATAATTAAGATTCACTTTATTCTAGAGAAATGCATGCCAGGGGCTGTGATTTGTGTATATCTATATGACTTATGGCGATTTCTTTATTTTGGTTGAAACCAAAGTTTTTCGTGATAATTTTTTACGGAGGAAGACCCTGTAACTTCAAGAACAAATAATTTTACGAGGTAAGTTCCTATGATATTTGTAAGATTTTTGCAAATGGTTGTTATTACGAACAAACCTTTTTTTTTTACACACGCTTTTGCGAGCAAACGCTGCCGTGCTTCAGAGAAACCCCAAACTAAAAATTAAAAACCAATGAAGAAAAGCCAGTTTTAACTGTCGTCAACAAACTCTTAAGATGCAGACATTTCCGGAAAAGAACATAGTCGTATCAATAAAAAAGACATGTAAACAAACAAAAATTACGATATTAACATAGATTGAATCTGGGACGGAATAAATTGCCGTATAGTTTTTCGCAATATGACTATATTCCTTTCCGTAGTCGTCTTTATAATATATATTCGTTGGCACAGCTAAAACTGGCTTTTATTTTTACGTATTAATTTTGTAGTGGAATTCTCTACAACCCGCTATCAATCGCGCGCAATGACTAATGTCCTGAAATACAACATTGTCTGTAAATCCCTGCACTATAACAAACGTTTATAGAAGTACGAAGAAACTAATTGTAGTTTTGTGTTGAGGTAGTTAGAAGCTAGAAGACTATGCTCGAGTGTTGCTCGGACAAAACTTTAATGAACATTTATCTTCCATAGAAGATGTGACTTGTAAGAATATAACTCCATTTTCCTGCCAGTGTTCCACGTGTATCACGTGACAGCTGTGCAAAAAATAAAATAATTATCTATCGTTAGAAACGGGAAAAATGAGAGGGTTCACTTATTTGTAGGCTAGCCTTCAAGAAAATCTGTTCACTCAAGTAGACAACAGCTGCTCATTGGCTGTTCTCTGGCGTATTGATATAGGTCGTTCGGGATAAAGAGAGAAGTAAAAATTTAACATTTCAAAAATATCACTAACAGTTTCTACATGTAATTCAACATTAACTACAGATGCCTTTTTCCTTGTATGGTTGGCAGCGAACTACTGAATGAGTACAGTGTACTTTCCTATTTTCATGCAATAATAATAAAATCAAATCAAACGAAATCAACATAAAAACTTCAAATTTTTTTTATATAGTTCTATATAAGTACCAACTGACTGCATAATTTATCTTACACGCCCAAACATCAAGTGACGTGTTCAGAGAGGTTAGACATTTCCCGTGGTTAGTCGTTACGCACGGAAGGATATTAATTGGCTGAAAGTATAACCTCAGCAGGGCTTTTCTTAGTGCTCACTTTATCCCGAATCAGCTATACCACAATATTGGTCATGCATTTGGCGCATCCTTCATCTCTGGCTCAGCATCTTCGACAAGGTGTCAAATGAGTCGAGGCCCAGTTGCGAAAGTAACACAAACTTAGTCGTTTAAATTCTAGCTTGCACTCAAATGAAAACGCGAATTTTTCACGTCCCTTTGTATCGTCAGTAGTATTCTCTAAATCTGAATTAGTGAATATTCACTGATTCACGCCAATAGATGGAGCAGTTTAACACATTGTATCAGTGAAAAAACCACTTTAAAATCAGTGACTATTCACTGACTCCGATAAATAGTGCCAACATTCCACAAGTTAGTTAGTGAAGGGCCACAGATTTTCCAGTAATGTTTCACTGATTCAATAAGTGAAAACTGTTTTCTTAACAACTGGAAAAACAGTAAAATATTCACTGGTTCATTTCTGAGATGTTGACACTCTTAAATGAAATCAGTGAATATTCACTAATTAAACTGTGATTATTTTCACTGATTCAAATCAATCAGCGCGAATCAGTGAATATTCATTAAATCAGATTTAGAGTGTAAAGTGGCATGTAAATTCATGTCCAATGGTGTGGTATCACTGTGTCAGCAAGTAGCCAATGATAAACTGTTATTTGCTTAAGTGCACAAGATATTCTTGGAGGCTAGCCCACGTGTAAGTGAACCCAGAAATTTTTCCGGTCTCTATCTATCATAAAGAAGTGATAAAGCTATGTTTACTGCTAAAATGAACATATTGCTTTATATCATGCTGTCTTTGTGCGGGCTCTTTGATTGGGACAAAATTGAATAGGCAATTGATTGTCAGGAAGCTGACTATAAAGGTTCCCATCTACCGGCGATTGAAACGCATTACAGCGAGTTACAAGTAAGCATATTTGGAAGAAACATCTCAAAGCGTATTACGTTTGTACAGTACACGTATGAAAAGAAAACACAGTTCAAACAATGTTTTTACCAGTTTAAAAATTAGAATTGCTTATTGGAAACACGATTTTCAAGACTCTCGAAGTTGCTAAAAACAGCTTTCTTAAAACTGTCGTATCTTCGAAAATTCCAACCGGATTCGAAAAACACAATAATAGAAATAGGCGCTGGAATTTGCACCAGAAGTATCGCAAATAAAATAATACGGTCGCCCCATAGGAATAACCGTAAAGCTCTGCGCGCCAGTTGCTAAGTTTGTATGTAGAGACGATAATGCATTCCATAGGCCGACTGACGTCACTCTTGACGCTCCATCGGTTTTGTGCCTCACAAACACCAACGCAGGCTGCCTAGATAAGAACCTTAATGAACGGCGCACAGTGCAACGTATATGGTGTGCACCAATAGGACTGCGTAGAGTGGATTAACAGTGATTCCAATGGTTCTGGCATCTCTGCAGTGGATATATAGGGGACTAGTCATTCTACAGGTCGTTCAGGACAAAGTGAGCGTTAACGATTTAACCTTTGAAAAAAGTCACTAGTCATTACTGCCAATTATTTCATATTAACAATAGTTGTCTTATTCGTTGTACAGTTGGCAGCAACTTCCCCCCAACGCTAATGACCTCGATGTTAAGCGCTGACCAAAATCTCTCACTCACTCCTATTTAAATGCAATAATAATTAAATAAAATCAATTAAATTCGACACATTTGTGATTTATATAATTAATGAACTTGGTTTATCAAAATATAAATTAGGTTCCTATCGACTGCATAGTTTATCTTACCCGCGCAAACATAAAGTGACGTGTCCAGAAAAGTTAGACATTTCCCATCGTTAGCCGTTACACGCGGGAAGATACGAATGGGCTGAAAATAGAAACCTAACAGGGCTTTTCTGAGTGCTCATTTTATCGCGAACCACCAATATCTTGGCTTAGTCTTAAAAATTAGTGCAATCCTGAAGGTGTTAATTAATAGTAGTCGTTGTAGTTACGTGTAAGTTAATTGATAGTAACAGAGCGAGAACAAGGTTCGTGCAGATGGTTATAAGAGGGATTCTCACCCTCATCTTACCAATAATAATCAGGCTAGTTCAGGGTCTGGCTAGGAGGAAACCAACTTCTAATCTCTTCTTCTTTTTCTTCCCCGCGCCGCGACGACCCCATCCTCAGCACGACTTCATCCCCGACGTGAAACTTCTCCGCGCCAGTGTCGGCAGAAGGGTAAAGTTTCCGCTCCTCTGGGAGGCTGAGGGGGTAAAGATGAGCCTACTTCCCAGAGATGAAGGGTTGAAGAGCCCACACGACCCCCCACCCACCCTTGCCGGTATTCGCGAACCAGCGAGCTAACGCAAGGCAATTTGAACTTTGCTTTATGTCTCGTCGTGTGCGTGGGGCCGATGCTTGGGGACTGGGGCGAATGAATTCGTAGCTACGCAGCGTTTGAATGTGGCAGATGAGAACAGTATCTCTGTCCCAATAACATCCGCGGCGTGGGTGCAAAGTTGGCATTTGCCTCGGATATAATATTCTATGGGGGCTCACTTTTTCATTAAAAAATATAAATGTTTGTTATCTAAAATGAACCAGCTGCTCTAAATTTCCAATTCAACCATGATTTGTGCTATGAATTATGCTTATCACATCTGGTGATACAATACGATGTTTTCCAATTGAATTATTTATTTAGCTTTAAAAATATGTTGTATTTTGTATCTGGGTACTGTCTTTGTGGTAATACTTCGGAAACATTTGTGCGTTTAGTTTCAATTTTTTACCACACAGGAAGAAATATCAATCCAATTATAAACAAAACATCAAAGAAAAACATAATTGATAGGTATTCGTGATAGCCGAGGTAAGATAACACGTCACGACAGTTTAAAAGCGCACAAGAGCACATAATCAATTATATAACACAATGGGAAAGGAGCCTCAGATTTACTCCCATTAAGTGGCCTTGATGAATCTCTATGAACCTATAGCTTACTGTGTACTCTTAGCGTCTTGACAAGGCTTTGTGTACAGAGGCACGGTGACTTTTGTATTCCTGTAGTAATTTGTATTTCCAATGCCAATTCGTTGAGACCACATCGCTCGATACTCGACGAGACGGTCAAGGCAATTTCAATGTTTTGTTCACCTTGTGGATATATTTTTAGAATTACTGATTTTCGTGAAAGGAATTTTCCAAAGGAATTTTCCACCAATTTGTTTCAGTCTTTCCTGTGGACACATGTAGCTCAGCTGTATTGTTATTTGGCAGTGTATCTTTGTGTAGAAGTGTCTCTTCGTTAGCTGTGCAGATGAGAAAATGGTCAATGTAACACCAGACGTCTTTGATTTGTGGGTAGAACCCCAAAAAGTCGAGAGTTGAAAACATCCTATTATGATTGTTGTTTCGTAAGGCTTGAAGATACAAGGTTGCGATGTACTTGATTGTACACGTGTACAAATCATGGAATAAATGTCTACATGTATACAGATTCACACATTGAACATCCTGGAATATTACACCTGGCATAAAACTGATCCTGGTTTTCACAATAGGTCTCTTGCTGTAGAACAACACATACCATGTGGTTATTTGCTACTTTCATTAGGTAGTTACTTTTTGGTCGACTGGTTCCATCAGTGTAGAGCCGTAGATTCCTTAAAGCGAGATCCAGTTGGAGTTATCTGTCTCGTTAATGAGTATTTTTCTAATTGTTGGGATATCTAAAAACAAAGCTGTAAGTCCGGCGGCTAATGTTGTTGTTTCTTTTTTTAACACATTTAATCACTGGCCATGAAGCAAAGCAGTAAGTTCGCACCTAAGACATTGAAACCAATTGGTGCAAAAAGTACTTTTCACGAAATTCACTGGTTCTATATAGCCTAGTGGTGAGTTATATTTCCAGTGTGAATTCGTAGCGACCAGCTAGTTTGATCCTCGGTGTGACAAACCACAAGACGGTTTACGTTGTAATTCACCTTGTAGTACAGACTCATTTCCTTGTCGTGTCTCAACCACCGATCACTTGTTATTCTCGTGGCATCTTTGTTTACTTTGGCTTTCACATTAATTATTGCGTTTTTTTATCGTATCACCAACTGAGCAGTAACTATGTACTATCGCTGTAGCCAATGTTTTCTGTGCTAAGTAAACTAAAACGGTGGGTTATCAGTTTTTGCAAGAAGGGGACATTTTTGGTAATTATGACATGTACCGAAAAAAAATTATTTGAAAATGAACACATAGGTGTATATAAAATTTTGAGGAAATAGGTACGATTAAAATTTTTCTCATACTTCAGTGGTTGGAGACCTGCAAATTTCGCATTATTATCTGACAGCAGAAGCGGTGGTGGTCAAGTGTTAGACCTCTCGTCTCACACCTAGGCAATCCAGGTTCGATCCCCGGCGGATTTGGTCCCGGATTTTTCGCATGTGGGAAACGTGGCGGATGTTGCCGTTGGTCTGCAGGTTTTCTCCCGGGAACTCCTATCTCCCCCGCCTCTCTCATTCTGACGCTGTTCCACACGCACCTCACTATCACCTCATGCATTCTTCTGGCCGGACGGACTACAGACCTCTCTCGCTAGTCGTGCAGCTGGCCCAACCTTTACCCAGGCCTTCTCTCATACGCAATGTGACCCTGCCTGTAGGCGTGAACACATAGCGGATTCCTTTTACATCTGACAGAAGATTGGAGTCCAAATGACTGTGTACATTTCTGACTTCTGCTGTTGGCAGGCAGTTCGTATGACGTGCCTGAAGGACATATTAAACCAACGGTCACAGACTAAATAGTAACACAGGCGTGAAATGAAGTGGCGGCTTATTTGATGTGGGTGAACTTCGCCGCTTATTGGCTGCCTGAGGCTGTTGATACCAGCCCTGTGTATGTTTGGCTCCTGCATGTTACTGCAGGTTTCCTATTGGATTGGCTATCGGCTAGCGGAGCAGCCACCTTGCCCTTATTGGGGAAGGAAGGGGGTAGGCGTTTCCGGCATATTGCTGGCCAGGGAAGCCATTTTGCTGGCGTGTGTGACTGAGTTCACTGTCCTATCGGGTATTTCACTTCTGCATTCCTAAATATTCTGTGACGAATGGCTAGAGACCCGGAAATGTCGCGGGTTCAACGACCAGCCGGCTGGACTCCACAGTCCTGTATACACTATGTCTTCAGATACTTGTACATTGGCTGCAACTCCAGTGACTGGACAGTTGTATATGTGACAAGGTAGTGCGGGAGTCAGTAAGTGCTTTCATGCAGGTCTGCTATTGGTTCACTGTCCTCTAGAATGAGTTTCAGTAACAGCGACCCAATCGGGAAAGTAATGAACTAGTACAGAAGTTTGAAATCTAACCTCTTCTCAAATGAATTCCCAAAATTTTCGGGTCTCTACCAAGGGTATAAGGTAAATTGTAAAATGATCACGTGGTGCGTATGCAACCTATGTCACTAACAATTTTATTGCGCTGCAAATTATGTAAACTGTTGTATAAGTTTTCTCAGTGACGAGTACTCTCTATGTTCTTTAATATTACCTGCTGTATTCGCCCCACGTTTCTAGATTTGTTATTATTACAGGTGTGCTCATAGGAGTAAATATTTTATACTTTTAGTCCGTTAAAAAAGGAGATATATTAAAACATTATTTGATTCAAACGGGATTTTATACTTTTAAGGCCTTGTGATACGTAAGAACTCATTTTTGACCAGCTCTGAGACAAGTATAACGTGATATATCTTAAAATAAAAAATTTTAAATAACTATATTTCCTGTTATATTATATTTTCAAACATTTCTGAGCTGTTTATAAAGTACGATGTGTCTAGTTTATCGGGTAGTTAGTTAAAAATCAATTGCAAAATTTGTACCGAAGGGAACGACAGACGAGAAAGTTGCATTGTCATCCAGTTCTGAACTATGTTAAAGTTTAAAGTTGCATTTCCTAGCTCATTGGTATTGCATAGCTCATCGTTACCGAACAGACAATCAGGCAAAAAAAAAAGGGGTACATAAAAACATTGTAATAGACGCTGATGCCTTTGAATCATTCTTACAATGGGAGTATATCATGTCTACTAAATTCTATAAATGAAAAATGCTACAAAGTTATTTAACATTCTCACTTTTGCAATTATATAATAATAATGCGTGATAACATATCTAATTATATTTTCTTCTTGTTTTCAGAATCTTCATTGCTGAGTCCGTACCAAAAACAGCTATACTTGTGAGCAAGGTAAAAAATATATATTCCTATTAATAGACGCATTTCCAGTAATATTGAACGTTTTACCTCCTTTACCTTACACATTAATTATCGTTTTAAGTTCTGCCGGTGTAAATTGTTCCAACTGACAATTTTTCGTAGTTTTCATCATATAACGTGTTTGGCTAGCATCTACAGATGGTGTGTCAAACACCTGACGTAATATCACGGAAGTGGGAATTAAATATGTAGAAACCCATAAATTTTTTTGCACAACTTTGGTTCAATGCCTTACGTGCACACCTTATAGATAGGGATCCCTGTTTTCCAAGAAAAGATATTTGCCCCACTTTGTTTCAATGTCTTACGTGCACATCTGCAGCTTTGCTTCATGGTTATTGGCAGCGTGTCTTTGCTCAGACACGTCTCTAATTTTTCCTGTACTAGTCAGAATTAGGTTATTGCGACTCCGTCTGTCTGTAATTTGCCAGTAGAAACCCAAGGCAAGTGAGAGTAAAATCATCCAATCACAGACGACGTAGCAGAGCTGCAGATGTGCACATAAAGCATTGAAACCAAATGTTGTCACCACGGTCGTAGAAGTACAGGTCTGGACACTAGTCTATCTACCAATGATACTGAGTTGACCCTGTTATGACTGAAAGCGCCACTAGCAATGAAGTGTTGTTTTAACATTGCAATATAGCGTCTTACTAGCAGTTCTCCTAGCAGCTCCGACACAAGTTTGCTCCTTGTAGATCCATTTACACCATGTTAAAACAACCCCAGAGTGCCAGTGGCACCAATCAGTCATATGAGGGTCAGTTTTCAACTCCAAGTGTCCAGACCTGTTCTTCTATGGCCGTGGTTGCCACTATCTCTTCGCCATAAAATCGTGCTCTACTTATTTGACATCTTCTGGAAGCCTCTGAGCCAGTAATAAAAATGTACCTAATACAGACATATGTGACTTTAACAGCAAGCAGCTAATGAGCATCTGTTGTCTGCTTCAGTTCTCAAATTTTCTTGCAGGCTAGCTTACAGTTCAGAGAACCCGCGAATTTTCCTGGTCTCTAGTAATTGAGTGTTTTAACTCTCGACTTCTTGAAGTTCTACCCACTAGTCACAGACGTGTAGTGTCACGGTAACCTTGTTTTGGTTGGTTCAGTCAAATAGGTGACGCCTCTACACAAATATACGCTGTAATTAAAGACCAGCAATTTTTAGTGAAAATAATTCTGCACCAAATACTTTCAGTACCGCACGTGAATATCTGCAGCTCTGGCTCAGGGTTACTGGCAGAACGCATTAGTGCAGAGGCATCGCTCATTTAAGCCAATCAGAACACGGTTATTGCGACAACACACACATATGATTTGCGGGCAAACCCCGAAACGCGGAGAGTTAAATACAGCTAATCACTGAACATTAAGGCGCCCGCGTGGTGGCCGTGTGTTTGTGTGAGTGAGGCACGGCAACAAGGGCGATGTTGACCGGCTCATCTGGTGCGGTATCGCCTCTACCGCAAGACACTGAAACCACGTGCAGTGGTATCGTAGGACACTCGTCTGACTGACACTTTCAGTGGTGACCCCATCTTTTTATTGGTGGAAAGTTTTAAGTAAAGTTCAATGCACCTCTCTATTGTAGTTTCACAAGAATCTCTTTAGCAGTTGTTTAGATATATTAGATTAAAAAAAGCTGTTTTTAGCCATTTTGCGATGCTCTGAAATGGTCTATCTGAATAACATGATGCTTTGAAACTACTGTTCCGATTTCGTTTGAAGTGTTCGTTCTTTTCGTAAATCCACACATTAGAAACACGTTTAGTAGTTTCTTAGATAAAAGCGTTCTGCTAGCACGCTGCAACGTTGTTTACAAGGCAGGCGGGCGCCTTAAGCAGAGCTGCACATGTGCACATAAGGCATTGGAACGAACTGTTGCAAAATTATTTTCACCAAAAACCACTGACTCTAGCTGTAAATAACCATGAAGCAGTGTTGCGAATGTGCGCGTTAGTAACGGTTTTGGGGTGAAAAAATTTTTGCACCATTTGGTTTCAACATCTTATGTGCACATCAGTAGCTTTGCTTCATGGTCAGTGGTTGGGTGTTTTAAATCTAACTTGTCTTGGGTTTATACTGGCAAATCACAGACGTGCATTGTCACTATAGTCTTATTCTGATTGGTGGAGTCAAATGAGAAATGTGTCTGAGCAGAGTCACTCTGCCAATAACCAGGAAGTACAGAACTGTCGATGTGAATGTGAGGAATGGAAACAAAATGATAAAAAAATATTTTCACGACAAAATCGTGCCTCTAAACATAAGGAGTTTGAAACAAAGTGGTACAAAGAAGAAGAGTATACCTTCAACATTTGCAGTATACATTTTAGATTTTAATCCAATGAATTCTTCCATTATTTGTCCAATATTTTCATCATTTATTTTCCAATAACTTTTTTGCTTATTTTTTAAATATTATATAGATATAATCTTTTTCATAATCTCTTGTATCAAATTTTGAATCGTTTCTTTCATATCTTTATAAAAATTATCTGTTTTTTTATATGTAACTGTCCGTGTCTTGATAACATAATTCAATATTTTTTCCATATCTAGATTTCTTAACATTATAATGGAAATCATACATTAAAGTGTTTGATAAATCTAATATTATCATTCCAACATAGGCCTATATTGGTTTATTAAAACATAATTTCATTATATTCCAGTGAACAGCAGCTAAAGTTCTGGAAAATATAGTTCTACCTTTAAAATTTGGTTTTGGAATGAAATTTTCTATTTGTTTTGAATTTGTACACAATCGAATATCAACTCTATTCCTCATATATTCTATTGTTTTTTCCAAAGACTAAATTGTTTATTAATTTATAGAAATCTTTTTCAAAACGATTTGCTGTTTTTGTTGTCATTTGTGTGTTTAAATCAATGTAAGATTTCATCCAATCTGATTGTTTAAATGTTAAAACTCAATTTTCCTTTTTTCAGTTTCATTCCAAGAGATAGGTACTGTTTAAGATTTTTCTTAATCACTAAACGTAGTTAAAAATTTTTTATTTTTTGCGCCTTTTGGTATTTTGTTTTCAGGGGCAAGAGGTATATATCAATGTAAATAATGTAATTCTTCGGGATATTCTAAATCAACTTCTAAAATATTACCATAACTTTGATCATTTTCCACTTTTGGTATATATTTATTCCAATAATTTGTATCATTAAGTTTACAATTCACCGAATTAAAACCACCAAAATGTAAATATTGAGTCATTGCCCAACCATATGAACTTTTTTGCATCTAAATATTCTAATAATAATTTTCAATTATAGGCTCATAATTTTTTATATATTTATTATTTGCCTTTGCATAACGTTTACAACATTGTGAAATTCCACCTCTAACTAACAATGTTTAAACATTGCGTTCCAATATAAACCCGGTGTAGTAAAATATCGCGAAGGATCTAATTTATAAGTTTTTATTCAAACATCTCAAAAGTTTTTGAATATATCAGCTATTATTAACACATCATATTTATTGTATAATTCTGTATATTCTTCAAGATTTTTAATATTGAATGTTTTTCAAACTTGCTGAGAAAATTCATAACCTTCGTTAGAAATATCAGTTTTTTTAATTATTGTAAAAATGTTCTTTAGATGGCAGTTCTGTTTCGTTAAATTTATCTTCTGAATCCATATAATCGTACGGATACATGCCCTTTTTAGTAACTTAATCAAATTATTCATCTTTAAAATATTTAGATGTTTCTCTAAATTGTTCTTTACTAAGATTTTGGGAAAGATTCGCAATACTAGAAGCCGTAAATTTAAATGTATCAATAAATCTTAATTTTAATCCTTCATTTACATTTTTAGTAAATGAAATGTATTTTTCTTCATTGTTTGGAATCAACGCAATTTTACTTTCATTTTCGAATTTTCCGAAGTCTTTAATAAATAAATAAGAGGAACAAAATTTGGACTTTGATATTTTAAATTGCAACTTTTATGAGCTGCTCCTCTAAATTTTCCTGTTAAATGATCATTATCGTTTACAGAATCAATTATTGGTTCTTCTTCCTCATTAATACTAAGTAATGGTTTTTCACAAATTTGATAATGTGTTGCTGCTAAATATTTATTTATTTCTTCATCAGTTAGTGGTTTCATTGGTACAACTTTTTGGTGCATTTCTTTAATTTTCTTTGATTCCTCCATTAACATTATTACAAAAACACTTTTCCTTACTAAATTACTGGTGGTTTATAATTTTTATTTTCATATTTTATTTAATAACAAAAACGTATTGGTTCTTGTTTTTATAACCTTTTGTATACGATTTTTTTAGGATTTGGTTCACAAGTATCCATTTTACTAAATATTCGAAATCAGCATAAATATTAAAAGGTATTTTCAAAGATTGTTTACAATTGTCAAATTTTAATATATTATTTCTTTCGTTTGGAAGTTCTACTCGAACACCTTCATTACTTTTACAATCTTCTTCATGTTTCTTTACTTTTTCTTCAGTATAGAAATGTTGTAAACATTTACACAAATAAATTTTTTACAATGATTTTTTTTTAGTTGTGATCAATAATACGAGAAAGACTTTTTATCCAACAATAGTGATCATTATTTTAATTCTTAATATATAAAATACTAATGTGTTTATCAGTTTCATTTTACGTAATAGTTAATGGGTAAAATATATATTATGTTTCGTATTAAATTTTGTTTTTTCTTCATTATTATTAGTCTCTTCTTCATTATTATTCATGTAGTTGACTAACATTTTTTCTTCATGTTTTTCATCCATTTAATCTGATTGGTCATTTTTAACTTTCACATTCTTTTCTTCAGTTCCGTAAACATTTATTGAAATTTCAGTTCTTTTTTCAAATGTTGGAATTTTATCTAATATCGTTGGCAAATCTAAACCGTTAAATGAATTATTAGATTCATGTTCGAATCCCAAATAATTTTTTACTTTTTGTGGATGGTTTTTTGTAGGATGCAATGCAGATAAAATAGACCACAAGAATAATTTTTGATCATTATATTGAACATTAATAACAGCCTGTTTTTTAAATTAATTTTTTGTGGTAAATAAACATAATAAGCACCTTCCAATGGATTATGGTTATTTATTCTTAGCTCTAGATTTTTTATTGCGTTTAGCACCCATGGAGATCCTTTTGCTTCAAATTCAGACATTTCTCTTGATATTTTTTAAATACTATTTTCATAATATTCTTCTAAATCAGTTGTTTTTAAAATAATTTTATTTTTATTACTAAACAATGCATCACGAAACTCTATATCATATAACGTCTCTTTTATGTTCAACAGGAAAACATGTGTTTACTTTAAAATTATTCTTATGAATTTATTATTTTATTTTATTTATTACAATATGTTTTATTCAATTAAGATATATTGATGGATCAATTTCTTAATCTATACAATTAATAGAATAAGTTTTCAATCTTCCTTCAAACGATTCCTCTATTTCATGTATTTTACAATCGGCCAATCCTTCAATTTTAATTTTTTTAGCTGTTGCTCTTATATGTTTTTTAGCTCTCTCGTGATTTTTAAATATAATTTATCATATTCTTTCCCACAAATTTCACATTTTAACATAACTGTTTTGCGTTTAGGTTTTAGTTCATATTTTGGTTAATTTTTTGTTCAATTTTTTTAGCTAATGTAGGAAGTCCTTTATGTAATTTTGCTTTTTATCATGACTTTTTATATTGTTTTGTTTATACTCAACATAACATGTTTTACAGATAACTTTTATATTATTTTTATGTTTTTATTTGCTAATTGTTTTTCTTCACGAGAAGGTTTTTAATAAGTTTGACAAACATTACATTAAACTTGTGTTTCATGAACTTTTCTACTGGCTTTGTTAAAAATACCATTTTGAAATTTAAATTCATCCCAAGCATTTTGAGAGTAAAATGTTCTATTTCTTCGTATTGATTTGGACTTGCTTTTTAATTTAGGTACCATTTATGACAAATAAAATTTCTTAAGTTTTTAAAAATAAAACAATATAAAAGATAAAAAAATTAAAAATGTAAAATATGAAAATAAATCAGCGGGCTTTATTTTTATATTTTGTATTTTTTTATATTTTCGTAATTTCTATTTTCTATTTTTTTACTTTTATTTAAATTTGAAGTTTTATATTTAAAATATTATATTTAAAATTTTTTAAATGTTTAATAAATGCTCTTTCTTATAAATACAAACTAAAAAACTCAAGACTAAAAAATTGGATTCAACATTGAATGTATTAAATAAAAAAAAGAATATACGAGCATTTCTGACCTTGTAGTAAACAAACCATCTTTAATAAAAAAAGCGAAAATAATAGACACAAAATTTGGTTCTCGAGTGTTATTAGAAATAGACGAAAATTTAAAAGTATTTTTACCAGACATATATGTTCAAAAATTTAATAATAAAGTTTTACAAGATGTTAACGGTGGGTCTATAAAAATTATATGTAAAGGAATGAAAAAAAATATGTCTGGAAAGAAATTTCATTCGATTTTATTTGAATAAAAATTTAATTTATATTATTAATTATATTTTTTAATTTTTATTATTTTTATTTTTAAATAATTTACAATCATTTGCATTCCTTGAATTTCAACAAGTTTTTCTCCTTTTACATTGATTTTGTGAAAATTTCTTGATAAGAAGTTTTGAACAAATTATCTTAATATTTCGATAATTTTAGGGAATTTTTTTTTAGGTGTTATTTTTGAGCATGAAAAATGGTTTTGGCCTCGAATGTACATGTATACTCTACTCAAAGATACTTTCAAATCGCGAAACCCAAAGAGATTTCTTCATAAGTACGGACGTGCGCATGATGGTTGCAGCAAGGCATTGTCTGTTTCTAATTGCTATAAAGCTGACGGGGAAAGAGAGCGGCAGAGGGGAAACGGTGGAATCGCTAAACCAATCCTCTCAGTCGTTCGAGCGCCGCTAAGCAGCTTCTAACAACAATACACTGGAGCTCACTTCCGCCAGTTAATTGCTTCCGGTACGCCTCGCCTTCGTTCTACGTGTGGTTTGAACCAGTGGGAACTGCCTGCATAGCAGGTTGGCAAGCCTACTGTTCGTTGCTGATTATAATTAGCTGGAATTGGAGTTTGGCTGAATGATTATCTAAAATTAGGATTTATGCTTTTAGGCTGTTAAATTGGCTTCAAATTTACTATATTTTAAGTAGATGTTAATACAAAATACTTACAATAAAGAGTATACTGAAGCATTTAAAAAGTAACACAAATTTATATTTCTCTCTCTTCACATAATTTTTAATTTTTTTTTTTTTTTTATAATTTATCAGCTTTGAAAAGCTCTATTTCCTTAAGTACGTATTTTTAAATCACAGGAATTCCATTACGATAATTACATAAAAATGCGGCACTTTCTTCGTTTGCGATCTAGGTTCGCCCAATGGCTCTTTTTGATAAAAGTTCTTTCGTAAAATAAAATATGAATATGTAAAAAATATGATTTGAATATACAACTGAAGTGTTAAATTCAGGGACAAAGCAAATTTATAGAAATTGTATCAAAACAATTACCTGCGCATCATTAAAATCTTGTAAGCCTCAGGTCAAATAAATGTTAATTGAAGTAAATCAAAAACCTTTTTTAAAACAATTAGTGTGTTAATTAAATAAACACAACTACATCTCTCATTGGCAAAGGAATATATTATGCATAAAATGTATTTATACGCTTGAACAAAATATGTCTTTCATGAAATTTCACGAGGGTAGAGTAGGTAAGTCAAGATTTAAAATTTTCGGTGTTTGAAATATTACTCCAGGTAAGTTTACCCGTGTGTGAAATTTCGGCCTCTCAGTCAACTGCTATAATTAATATTGTATATGAATAAAAAACTTAATTCGTATAAAGAATGCTCTGTGGATGTAGCATTTAGCAAAATATTTTTCTTTTCTCATGCGACATGCTTGTTTGGTTTCCCGTCATTTTGAAATCTTGAATAGCATTACAGGGTTTATCAAATCCTCGCAACCGACAATACCTGGTCATGTGACTGATCAACGTACCTCACTCCAGCGAGTACATTTTCAACACGCACCACACAAGACAACAACACACACTGTACTATACATACAAATTACAACACAGAGCAGCCAGTTGACAGGTATTTAATCCTACCTGCACGTTCCCTTACGCTTAAAATTTTTTGGGTAGTACACAATAACTGTGAAACTCTTATGCCAAAATCGTGTGTCCCAATAATATCGTACAGCCGCGCTTTGGTCAGGAAAATGTTTTTGCAGCATTTTGTTTCAGTGGCATAATGCACATCGGCAGTCGTGCTTCATGGTTCCTGGCAACGTATCTTTGTTCAGATACGCCTCTCATTTGACTGCAGCAATCAGAGTAATGAAATTAAGGCACTATATATTCGTGATTTTCCCGTAAACTGCCAAGACAAGTAAGAGATAAAACATCCAATCACTGACAATGAAGTGTGCTCCAGATGCGAACATGAGACAATGAAACCAAATAGTACGAAAATATTTTCGCCACAAAATTGTGACTCTATACATAGGTAAAGCAAGGAAAAATTCGCGACATCAATAATCTGCATGTGAGAATCCATTGTCAGTAACAGTGGCGAAGCGTTGTCGTGTTCCAAGGCAAGCAGTACACTATCCGACTATACACTTCGAGCAGGTGACAGTTGTGTTGCTGAGACCTAGGTGTATTACTGAGAACTAGTTTAGTTCCTCGCCTCTTACATACTACTGGCTGAGAGGTGTACCTGCCTCTAACAGTCAAATGGTTCTACAGGCAACTGAGGGTCCTGAGTCACTGCTAATCACTAGGGATCCTTGTTTTTCGCGAAAAGAATTTTGCCTCACTTTGTTTCGGTGTCTTACGTGCACATCTGCAGTTCTGCTTCGTGGTCAGTGATTGGATATTTTAACTCTCATCAGCCTTGGGATTCTACATGCAAATCACAGGCGTGTGTTGATGCAAGAACGTTATAGTAATTGGCTTAGTCAAACTATACACATCGACACGCTGCCAATAACCCTGAAGCAGAATTGCAGATGTGTACATAATGCACTGAAACAAAGTGGGGCAAAATTATTTTCGCGAGAAACAGGGGTCCCTATTAATCACCGCTTGGCCTAGAACACTTCACGCTTCGCCACTGGTCTTATATATTCAAGCCCCGCCCATTTGTCAATTGTCTGCTGCTCACTGGAACAGCACACAATGAACGTATAGGGACTTTGGTATACATAGGACAGTGGCTGGATGAAGTTTATTTTGGACATACTCTGTTGCGATGTAGATGTCTGTCAAAGAAAACTATAGAGAATCTAAAAATACGAAGAACGTGCTTTACTCAACATGATACAGAAACAACAACATAAGATTCCATAAATTGTATCTGGTTAAATTATAAAATGACAGCAAGATAGGAAAGTCAAAACAAGACGCTACCTGGCAGACAACCCAGGATTTAGACCTGCTTTGGCAAAAGAGCAAACAGATTTAATATATGAACGACAAAAATAAAATTAAAATACGGCCCTGCGATGTGACCACGGTCTAGGAGGAAGACGTCTTCACACAGCGTGAGCTCTCCAGCAAGAGAAAGTGACTCCCTTTTTGTCGTCGAGCTCTAAGTATTCACTTAGTGGAATATTTCCCTTGTTTACATCTGGTGATGTTACAATTTTTACAATTATTTACATAAAATGATATTAATATGGTAAGCTGGTATTGTAGATATAGGCTATGTACTGCATTCATAAATGCATTGGTATATGGGTGGAACCGTTTATACAAGTAATTTGAAAAAAAATATCATTTACTATTGTTTTAGTAAACACATTCGAACAAAATATATTCTTTCCTTGCCTACAAAATTATAGAACCGTTGTAATGTGTGTATACACATAAAAGACTGAAAAACTAAATTTAATGGTTGAAAATGTGTTCCAATACAAAATTGCATATATATTATCTGGATTGTCAACGTTTTTCTTCTATAATACAGGCAATTCCGATAACAACACATTTTAATGTGTGAAATCTTGCTAAGTCATAGAAAAAACAAGATTAATCTTCCACTAAAAGATTGCGACAAAAATGGTGTCACATTTAGTTCCTCAGTGTCAAGACCTTACCTTCATAGACCGTGGAAGAAACTAAACAAATTGCAGTAGTTTATCAGACACGATAAGAAAAACAACATACGACACAACGATGAGAAACAACAAAACACAGTAGTTTTCCAAACAGAAAAACGACATTTCGGTAACTGCAATCACAGTGTCCGAGAAGACAAATGCGACAAATGAGGAGGCTGGAAAACCTATTGTATTTTTCAGCCAATGGCAGACGAGCTGTCTCCTGATTGGTTGTGGTGTGTCTAGTGATTGTTATTGTTTATTTTTTAAGGACTTACGATGAAAAAAGTTGCAATATTTACAAATACATCACATTGCTATGGTTAAAAATACTTTAGGCTACAACGAGCTCAGTGTTATTACAATAGATGTTTTCAAATCTCTGTAGTATATGAAATTGAGTTTTATTTTAATTCTAAGGTCCTAACCAAACAATGTACTCTTGATTCCGCAGAAATGTTTTTTTTTGTCTGTCGGAGTTTGAGAAACAAGTGTGTATCGTGAAGAGCCCTGCAAATAAATAAAATAACGTTTCGGTTAGTTTGTAAAATTATATTTATATTGCACTGTTCGCCATTGCTTAAACGCGTAAAACGATTTCTGTGCATATCTCCGTAGTGAGCACATGAATTGCCATGTAAACTTTCAGTAAAAAATTGATTTATCACCAGTCAAATGGGAGCGTTAAAACAATTTATTCGACATCCGATATTTATCACAATAATGTGTCTGCTAACCGTGTTTTAAATTTTTTGTTTATTTAGGTGTAAAATATACATATCGGATTGTATAGTTTATGTGATTTTTTTAATGGACGTGGTGTTGAACCTATCAAACAATTGCAATCAAAATTATCTTCCTCAGTGTCAGGTAATCTCGTGTACTGTGCTAACCAAATTGTTCCGATACAAACGTCAAAAAAAGGGGCACCGTGTCGTTTATTAGAATGCAAACTTCACTATCATGAACGCATTTATCAGTGAACAGTGCGATTGGGAAATATATGCATGATATACATGCAGGCCAGCGTAGAAATATTGCTCGCCAAAATAGATCAAATCAGTTTTCAATTCACGCGCTTGATACAGGCAAGGGAGTTTTAAGTGCTTTGCATTATTTACTTCTTATGATTTACACCCCTAACAATTTCATTTTGATAGCAGCACTGTATACTTGTTAGCCCGAAAGTAACATATTTTACTGCTGTAATGATGAATAGGCCCGATGTACGAGATTACAAAAATAAATTGCAAATATTATTAGTTAAGACTTTAAGTTAAATGCTGGTAAGCTATGGTTTAGCAGGTTCAGCCATGAATTAATGATGTCTGAATGCGTGAACGTATTTAGAGCATTCGAAGCCTATAGTTAGGGACCCTTGTTTTTCGCGTAAAGAATTTTGCCTCACTTTGTTTCCGTGTCTTACTCACACATCTGCAGTTCTGCTTCGTGGTCAGCGATTGGATAATTATTTTAACTGTCACGAGCCTTGAGATTCTACCGGCAATTCACAGACGTGTGGTGTTGCAGGAAAGTTTTTGTAATTGGCCCAGTCAAATGAGATACGGCTCTTCACGCAGACACGCTGACAATAACCATGAAGCACAATTGTAGATGTGCACGTAAAGCACTGAAACAAAGTGGTGCAAAATTCTTTCCGCTAAAAACAGGGTCCCTACCTATAATCGTGGAAGTGGTAAACGGGACAACACACGCATCACTTCTTTCTCTAGTCTCTAGGCGCAAGTCACTGGCATGGCATGCAGTTACTACAAAGTAATGTTGTGGTGCCCACAATATTTCAATATTGTCAAATAGTTTTTGTGGCGAGCTCAATAAATTTTGCCGGATATACACACACAAAATATTTTTTCCCGTGCATATTTTGGGAATATGGCTTTCTTTTTGGCCGTCATTTGTGCCTTGGTGAGTGTTGTAGAAATTTGACTGAAATCTATGTTTATAATTTTTGCTGTTCTCATATATATATATATATATATATATATATATATATATATATATATATGTGTGTGTGTGTGTGTGTGTGTGTGTGTGTGTGTGAAACCTGGGCATATTCTTCCGGAATGGATTTTTTTACTTCGTCATTTAACACAAGTTTGATGAATAAAACACGAGCGATGACGTATGGCCATTCTTGTAATATAATTTTATTTCGTTTGGGTTGTTTTATTTGGGAGGGGGGGGGATAAATTCTTAACCGTTAAACACCATGTATGACTCGTGGTGTCAGTGGTGTTAATAGCAACTAATAATTGAGAACTAGAGACGTTTACATTTCGGACTTTCTTTCAGACACAAGCTTCAATCCAAACAACTATAAGTAAGTGTTACTTTCACAACTACGATTTACTTGCTGTCGCTTCATGGACATCCCATGAAGAAACGGAACTACAGTCACACAATTTGTTGCACTTCGTACGCGTACCAGGCCCAGAAGGTTCAAACGAGCACGGTTCAATATGCATATTTCTTTGCAGAGGGTTTTGGAAAGTTGGTACACCGTTACGTACAAGTGTTTCAGTCTGCATGCTAATCATGTTGAAACGTAACTGAAAGATGTACGTATGTTTTGACAGTAAAACTATTTTACTATTTATTCTTGTTTCATTACTGCCCATCGGAGCTGTCGGACGTTCACCCAGTCAGCCATTTTAATCTACCACGCACGATCTGGCAGGGTTTGTCACATCTGCTGGCATTCTTCGACGCCAAGCAGGTTCGCAGAGGAGGGATTATGGTGGTCTTTGACGGGATTTGAACCGAGTCAGAAAGGATTGAGGAGTGGTTGTTAACGGTTACGTCTCTCTTGTCTTTCTCTTTCTTTCTCTCTCGCAATGTTGGCAGTACGTGACGCGGCAGTAAGCCGTCGCGAATGACGCGGTAGGCCCAGCTTTAAGCTGGACTCGGACGTTCCATCGGCGCAGGATCTCCTACAAACTCACGCACGAAAACATTGGAGACAGTGTACATTCATACGATACACAATTTTGCCACAGCATTTTTTTTTTAATAATGTACCGTTTGCGAGCAAATAATTATTTTGCTTCATTTTGGCTTATTTTCACAACAAAATGTGTACTATTTCGGGGGTAAAAATCGAAAAATCAGTTTGGTGTATTGCAACAGAAAAATTCATATACAAACGTTGTTATATAAGTGTTAAAACTGCCAAATGAATTTTTTATATATGTTTTAATTTACGTTACAAAAAATATTTTCGAAACTACTGCTAACTAGAGAGCGAGGTCGTAACGCGCGTTTTGAAGTCGACTTACCGCCTTCCTCGTTCCGTACCTCAAACGAAAAAAATAAGTCAGGGTCCAAATGACTTAACCATCAAGAATCAGGCAACCGCGGTGCGGTCAGGATGTCCTTGTGGCGCGTCAGAGAGTCTGGGCGGCGCCACTCGCGTCAGAGAGTCCTTACAGGCACTCCAGTCCTTCGCCGCAACCTCTTGAGAACCCTTCCAAAACCTCTGAAGACCCTTCCGGGCCTCGAGTAGCGTGGCTAAACAGCTATTACTTTTAGCTTCTAGGGGAGGGGAGGTGTGCTAGGAGGGAGGAAGAAGGGAAGAGTCGTCATCCACAATGTGATGTCGCAAACAGTGTTGCCAACACAACCAGCTTCCTACTGTACAACATTAAGCCGGAATCACAGACGCGCATAATATACGCACGCCCACACGTACGTAACGTTTTTGAGATTGTATTCAGAAAATCATAGTCTAAATGTGAACAAAATTGTTTTGGTTGCAAAATGTCAGCAATAAATTGTGTAAGTAGCACACAATTGAGAGCCCAAGTGCAAGGGCTGGTGGTTGATGCACCGAGGTGCCTCGGTCGGCCACCATCTTGTATGAGGTACGGCTGCCATTTTGGATTTTACCTTGGTCTATGACCAAGGTCTTAGACATTAACATTGACTTTAACTGTGTCCTTAGTTTGTCCTCGGCAGCCTGGATTGAGCTAGTGACCAAAACAGGAAATGAAGACTCGCGGGGCCTCGTATACAAGACATTGACAAATAAAATGAAAATTCATCAGAAGATACAAAGCTTACGAATACCAGAAAGACAAACAACAGACATTCAAGAAAATATTTTCTACCTGACGAAGACATTGCTTCCAGACGATGGTGAAGAACAAGATGAAGATATACATAAAGAAAGGAGACAGCAGATGGAAGAGTTTCCAGAGACTCTGGATACAGCCAATTTTACAGAGACTGACCTTGAGAAAGTGATTAAGGAACTCAAGAATAAGAAAGCACCTGGCCGCGACTGATTAACATCGGAAATAATGAAAGAGTCGACCCACGAATCAGGACTGATATCTTAGACATTGCAATCACAGGACTTCAACAAGGTCGTTTCCCGAACACTTGGAAAGTAGGGATATTAAGAGTACTCTATAAAGAAAAGATCTTGTAGAGCCAAAATCTTACCGACCTTTGACACTTCTTCCAGTGCTAGGCAAGGTTATGGAGAAACTGGTCAATCAACAACTTTTGACATTCCTAGAGAGTACAGGAGGACGCCACTAACGACAATATGGTTTCCGAAAAGGTAAAATAACTGAGAAAGTAGTACTGGAGATGAACACCAAAGTGAGAAAGGCAAAATAAACGTATATCCTTGGAATATTCTTCGACATAAGTGGGGCATTCGACAATGCCTGGTGGCCAGAGATTCTATGGCAACTAAAGATGAAATACTGCCCAAAAATCGATATCTGATAATCAAAGACTACTTCAAAGACAGGCGGGCATACTATGAGACACCGTCACTGAAGGTAGAGAAACTAAATACCAAATGATGCCCACAGGGCTAAGTCTTATGCCCACTCCTGTGGAACATCCTGTTTGATGGACTTCTCAACATCAAGCACCTGACAAATGCGAAATGTTTGCATATTCAGATGATGCTCTTGTCATAACCCCGGCATGGAATCGTCGAGACCTTGAAGCAGCAGAGAAAATACTAACGGAAATCACCCCGTGGGCGAAGAATGTCAAACTGTATTTCAGTGCAAAAAAACAAAAAAAAAAAAAACAAAGCTTCTCCTTTTGAAGGGAAATCTGAAAATATCTCCCACAAAACGATTCCTGGTAAGACCACTGCGCTTGGAGCACTATGTCAAATACCTAGGAGTAATACTAGAAGAAAAACTTGGTTTTCCAGACTCACATACATAATATAATGGAAAAACCAGTGACACTATTTCACCGACTCAGGGCAGTCTTTCAGGCTTCATGGGGCCTGAACTGCAAGACATTAATGGCAATGAACCATGCAGTATTCTTGGGGATATTTATGTATGGGGCTTCGATCTGGTATACAAAGACAACACAGGTAAATATTCGACGGCTACTAATGAGAACACAAAGAGTAGCACTGTTAGCCTGTACAAAGGCGTACATAACTTCAACTGACGCTCTGAAAGTCTTAGCAGAAGCCATACCACTCGACCTGCTAATTTGGGAAAAGGGAAACCTCATGGAAGAGTTTGGACGTTCAAAACCCAGTAAGTTAAGGAAGGGTGAAGCAAGGACAGACACGCTAAGGAAATGGCAAGAAAGATGGGACGAATCCACAAAAGGTAGAGTTACGCCACAGAATATGTAGGAATACAGAAGTGAAATAGCCGGTAGGACGGCAAACTCAGTCACACACGCCAACAAAATGGCTTCCCTGGCCAGCAACATGGCGAGAAAACCTACCGCCAATCAGTGTCAGGTGGCTTTCCTGCTAGCCGGCAGCCAGGCCAATGGGAAATTTGTCGTAACATACAGGAGCCAAACAGATACGGGGCTGGTATCAACAACCTCGGGCAGCCAATAAGCGGCGAAGTTCGTTGGTATCAAACGAGCCGACACGTCATTTCACGTCTGTATTACTATTTAGTCTGTGGTTACGCATTGTATATTTCCTAATGTAGACGAACGCCTAAAACATCAATGGTTTGTGACAGATCACTACATGTCGCAATTGATGACAGGTCATGGTAATTATAAATGGAAATTGCATGGATTTAATTTAGTTGAGTCACCCCTCTGCAGAATCTGCAAAGTAAATGATGATGTAATTCACATTATACAAGACTGTCCGAAAATAGAAGATCTAAGAATCGACATGAAAAGAAAACACATTATCCAAGAAGAGGAAGATATTGATGTAAGAGAGATGATGTTAACCAAAGAAGGAGCAGCCTCTATGAAGATATTTGCAAAGGAAGTAGGAAAGAGACTTGAAGAGTTCGACTCCTGGCTAGCAGAGAACCCAGACCAGATAGCTCCATGGATATGATGACCACAGCAATGAAATTGGCAAACTACTTTAAGTAATAAAAATAATATGTATAAAAGTCAACCTATTCTCCCTGCATTACCCAGAAAGGGTGTGGTTGCAGGGAGATAAAATGGGTTCTACTCTGTGTGGCCTTGGCCACGAAAACAAAGAAGCCGTCTTGTGTCCATACGTCATATTGTGTCCATACTCCATATTGTCTGCCTACTTCTTGTGACCGTTATTGTTTGCATCGCCTGTGAGACATCATATTATCACGGGCACTCCGAGTACGCTCGGCAATCTTCGACTGCCAAGCACCTCGGTTGTCCTCGGACACCCTTGGCGAAAGGTCGAGCCGAAGATTGCCGAGAGTGCCATGTCGTTACCGAAGTTCCTGGCAGCTGACGACTTCCAAGCGCGCCTGAACTGCCAGAAACAAGATGGTGGTTCACCGGTGATGTAAACAAATGGCAGTAACAAGTAGTAGACAAACAAGATGGCGGATGGGCTCAAGACGAATGCCGAGGTCAAAATCAATGGACACAGTCACGGTTAATGTCACAAGGTCAAAGTCAATGTCAAATTCAAAGAATGTAGTCTAGGGTCAATGACAACGGTCAAATCCAAGATAACTGCCATGTTGTCATCCACGATGGTGACTGCCATCCCCAGCACCCACACTCTCTATTTTTTACTACTTATGGCACATCAAAAGCACTAGTCTATACAACTGTCACTAGCTGCTGAGTTTGAAGTACTGAAATCGTGGAGCGATAAGGTATACACTAGCTCATTCGTCGGCGACCGTGTCGCCTTTATGCGCAGGGTGCGGTGTTTTAGTCATTGGCTTTTCCCTATGGACTTTATGTGGTGACCCTACTATTTTGTGTGTGGAAAGTGCACATTATAGTCCAGCGCGTGCTTCCCTATTATTGTTTTACTATTCCAGTTGGTATTTTTTTTCGTGACAGCAGTCTGAAAAAAACCATTTTCAGACATTTTGAGGTGCCCCCAAAACCTTATTTCTAAGCATGATATCTAGAAAACAAAAATAAAGGACAGTTTGAAATGACTTTCATTTTGGGAGCCAAAGATATCACACGTACATTTAGTAATCTCTCTTTTAAAAATGTACACTAATATGTAGCATCACAGTTCATGCGCAAGTCTATAGGGATCTTAATTCGTTTGAAAATAAAATAATATATTTCACAACAATAAGAGGAAGTATTTCAAAAATATAATTAAAATTTAATAAACAATTGCGTTCGTACGACAACTAAAAATTTGTGCAAAAATAACATGTGGCACAGTAAAACACTGCTTTTTTTCTCATGAAAATAGTCGTAAATATAAATACCACCACAACTGTCAAAAAGTGGAATTCACTTAGGCCTACACTAGACGGACTATACCATGCTCATCGTCAACTATTGTATTAATCTCTAAGCAAAATATTCCGGCCTCTTAGTTGTTGACCAAACAAATAAATGGAACTGAGCATACAGTAGGCTAGAATTGCGCAGTAAATTTTATGGGCGATCAAGTATCAGAAAATAGTTACCCGTACGCTTTCGGACATTGCTTGGAATGTTGTACGATATTACATCCGCCGCCATATTGTATTAACAAAAAGTTTACAGTAACTTTGATTCCGAGTAGTTACGATACATTTGTGCACGATCGGGCGGAGGAAATACGGCGAGCAGTTAAAATATAAAGGTAATAAATATGTTTCATTAATTTGGCTTGAATAAATGTATAAATGAATATGAAAAACATTCTTTTTGCAGTACCGCAAACTAAACTAGTGAAAATATTGTAGGACTATTAATATTTACAGCCACTTAGTTTTGGTGAAAGAACTTGGCACTTACTTGTTTCGGGGTCTTACCAAAGAATATTTAGGAATACAGATGTGAAATAGCCGGTAGGAGAGTAAACACAGTCAAACAAGCCAGCAACACGTTGTAGACGCCTACCGCCAATCAGTGCAAGGTGGCTGTCCTGCTAGCCAGCCAGGCCAACAGGAAACCTGTCGTAACATGCAGGAGCCAGACACAGGGCTGATATCAAAAACCTCGAGCAGCCAATAAGCGGCGAAGTTCGCTTGTATCAAATGAACCGCCACGATATTTCACGTCTGTATTACTAATCAGTAGTGCTCGGTAATTTTCGCGAAAATATTTTTGCGAAAATATTTTTGCAGCACTTTGTTTCAGTGCCTTACGTGCGCACCTGCATCTCTGCTTTGTGGTCAGTGATTGGATGCCGTAACACCCAGCAAATCACAGACGTGATGTGAAACAGTTATCCACATGCTGATCGCCACAGTCAAATTAATAACGACTCCGTGCAAAAACACTGTGTCAATAGCCATGAAGTTGAGCTGCAGGTGCGCACGTAAGGCACTGAAACAAAGTGGGGCAAAATTCTTTTCGCGAAAACTACCGGGCCCTACTAATCAGTCTGCGGTCTTACGTGCCATCTGCCACTTCATGCTTATTGACAGTGTGCCTTTGTGCTGATGCTTCGCTCATTTGACTGTGCCAATCAGAATAAGATTTCTGCGGTACCACACGTATGTGATTAGCGGGTAGAACCCCCAAGATGGCGAGAGTTTAAGGGCATGGACCCGAGTTTCTTCGCATTTAATGTTAATTCATTTTTAAAACATAAATGGGAGCTGATATCGTAAAACCGCTTCGTAACTTAGTTATGTCTTATTTTAAATGCATACTCTAATTTTGTCGAGTCAGAAGACTGTAAAATAATTGCTAATTAGTTAATTAACGAAATTTCTTTTTAATTGATAAATTAGCTATATACTGATCATGCAGTTTGTGTGGAAAAAAAATTCATAGTGAAAACAATTTGCAATTAAGATACGAAGAAATTTTATGATATTGACACTCGTATGGAATTTAAAAAAAATATTCTCTCGAAAGCCGAGAAACTCGGGCCCAAGCCCTTGAAACATCCAACCACCGGCCGTGAAGCAGAGCTGCAGACGTGGACGGAATACACTGAAATAAGTTGTAGGAAAATTCTTTTCACCAAGAAACAGGGGCTGAATTAAGATGGCCGCTTAGGTGAACGAATTTTTTGCGTTCAAAGTCTAGAAGTTCGGAAGCGATAAGGACGAAATAGCACGGGCATCCAGCCTGACCCTAACCTCTAGGCGCAAGTTACTAAACTGGTGTGTGGTCTTCAAGCCGACAACTCGCCTGTATGAGACTTCCAGTGACGATCCTGTCATTTTATGGCGTGTTAATAAATATAAATGTGTATTGTAACCACTTTTATCCGTTAAAAATATTCTGCGCCAGGTTTACACACCTAACCGCAAAAACTCTCATTTTCTCAATTTTCGGCTGCTACAAAATATGCTATATGGCGCGGTTCACCTCAGTTTTTAACTCCTTTTCTAAATTTTTGTATTTGTACCAAATTTTTTTTTCTTATTTCAGACATAAATTGTGATTTAATCTTCCTCTTAGAAAATTTGTGTATCTCTCATAGTTTTTTGTGTAATGAGCCGTAAACGTCAAAATTTGTGCTTTACGGTTTTATGTACGCCACTAAAACCAACTGACATACCAAACTGAAAAACTTCATAGTGTATAACAATGTTGTGGGCTGTGATTTGACACATATAAAAACCAATAAAATATATTTTTGTATTTTTAAAATGTTGTTGAAGTGTTTAAATTTTCATTTCAAAATTCAGCATTTTCATTAATTCCAAAATTATTTGATTTATTGTATTTATGTGTGTCAGAACACAGCCTACAACATTGTTATACACAGTGAATGTTTTCGGTTTGGTATTTCAGTTGGTTTTAGTGGCGTACATAAAACCGTAAAGTGCAAATTTTGACGTTTACAACGTATTACGCAAAAACTATGAGAGATACACAATTTATGTCTAAAACAAGAACATAATATCTGGTACAAATAAAGAAATAAAAAAAGACGAAAACTGGGATGAACCGCGCCCTTAATGAGTAGTTTTGAACGTGGAATGAGTATCCACACGTCTAACATACTTTAAATGCTAGTCCTGAGGAGAGTTTTCGAATAATCTGATAACGGCCGAAGCTCTGCACGCAACTCTGCGGTCTAGGCAGGCAGCCACCTTAATGTTACATTTGATATTTTTAGTTAAAACATAGTCATCGCTCTAATGCAGTACAGCTAAAGGTACAAAAAATCTCGGAAACAAAATTTGTAACCGAACTTAAATTATTCTTTGGTGGTGGCGAATTATCAACCTCGTTGGTACAGTTTGGTGAACATGTTTCATATGAAGCTTACATATGGCCAGAGCTGTACACATAGATGTTCAGTCTACAACGCCTACACCCTAATAAAATTTGTAAAATTTATAAAAAAATTTTTTTGGACTTTACACAAATCCTTGTATAATACCAAGATTTCCTATGCAATATCATTCGTTGTAAAGTTACAAAGGTAAAGTTTGTAATGTTACAAAGGAATTATTTGCACTGATACTTACAGTTCCTGTCCTGATTTTTTTTTTTTTTTGTAAAAATGACAAGGCATTACTTTGTATTTTCACATAATTTTATTAACGTACAAAAATTGCCCTTGTTAAATGATTTACAATGATGATCATTGTAAAAAACATAGGAAAAATTTGTAGTCTACCAAAACCACAGTTTCGCATATTACATAGTTATACAAAATCACGTGTTGTGTAACGCATTTTTCTGGAATGAAATGAATTTTCATAATAAATGCATGCTTTAAAACTTTAAAGAAATGTATCACTGAACTTACTGTACATTAAGTATATAGAAATAAACTAAAACAGATAGCACCAAAGTGAAGGTGGTTTAGGGCATGCAGTGGGGCCGCGGTGGCCGAGTGGTCAGACCGTTCGCCTCCCACCAAGGCGATCCGAGTTCGATTTCCGGCGGGGTCGGTCCCCGGATTTTCGCATGTGGGAATCTTGCCGGACGATGCCGCAGGTTGGCGGATTTTCTCGGGGATCTCCCGTTTCCCACACCCATTCATTCCGCTAAAGACCTCGATGTTGTGCGCTGACCAAAATATCTCACTCGCTCTAGGGCATGCGTGTTACCTATGCGTGGTGATGCGAGTTCGAATCCAAGCGCAAGTATGGGACTTTTTTTTTTGTTTTCAAAATAGTTCCATGTAATATTTATTCATGCAATAGTTATTTAACATATAAGTTAGGTGACAGACATTATTAAAATAAAACGAGTGTGTTAAATTCAATTTTTCCTTGTTGCAAGTACAACCATAAGGCTATACCTTGTAATTTTACAAACATATACTTTATATTATTTTTACAAAGACAACCCTTGTAGATTTACAAAGAATTTCTTCGGAAACTGGGTTTTGAAAGAATTTCTTTACTAAAGTACACATTTTTTACAGTGTACGTAGACTGATTTATCGCGGGAAAAGTTAACTCTTTGTTATGCTTCAGTGCATCATGCTAGGGACTCCTGTTTTTCTCGAAAAGAATTTTGCCTCACTTTGCTTCGGTGTCTTACGTGCACATCTGCAATTCTGCTTCGTGGTCAGTGATTGGATATGTTAACACTTACGAGTCTCGGGATTCTACAGGCAAACCACAGACGCGTGGTGTTGAAGGAACGTTATTCTAATTGGCTCAGTCAAATGACATACGGTTATTCACACAGACATGATGCCAATAACCATGAAGCAGAATTACAGGTGAGTATGTAAGGCACTGAAACAAAGTGGAGCAAAATTCTTTTCTCGAAAAACAGGGGTCCCTAATCATGTCTATATCTGATGCTCTTCCTTCATTGTTGGTGTGACTCCATCTGACTGGGTCAGTGGTAAGTCTGGATCCATGTGATTCGTCTTCATATATCTACACAACCATCCTCCAATCATACACACAGTCCAAGCCGATGCACTGTTCTGCAAAAATAAAAGTTGACACGAAAAATTCTTGTGCATTTTGACTATCACTAACTATGCCGTCAGTTTCCTCCCATGTGTAGAATCAATTGGTTAAAGAGTGTTAGATAATTTTATTGTAATTTCAGTTTTTGAGCCATAACATTTATTAAAATTTTACTATCAAAATCTTCTTTTCGACAAAACATATATGATGTATGATTGGTAAACTGCTTGACGTAAATAATAATGGCATATTTAATTAATTTGTCACGCAGAATTATTGCAAGAGAATTCTTTAAAGTTAACACATAATTCTCTTGCAATGATTCTGCATGACAAATTTGTAACAAAATATTATTTATATCAAGTAATTTACCAAGAGTAGGCCTGTGTCCTATGTTTTGTCGAAGGGAACATTTTGATAATACAATTTGAATAAATATTACGGCTCAAAAAACAGAAAATAAAATAAAATAGTCTAAAAACTCCCCTTAACCTTTCTTCTCTTGCATGCTATGAGAGGTTAAGTCTTGATAACCGAGAATCAAGCCCACAGCTCATTGGATGTGGTAACGAAACCATCACTGGACCATTACCATTGGCCCAACGGTAGCACACTGGACTCCCATTCTGAATGACCCTGGTTCGATCTCCGGCTCCGAGCGTCGTGTTGCGGTTTTCCACGGTTTCCCGAAATCGCTCCAGGCGAATGCTGGGATGGTTCCTTAACAAAGGCCATGACTGACTCCTCTCCCAGCTCCTGTCATTGTAACAAGTTGTGTGTTATCATTTATGATGATCTCAATGTAGAGCCCACGTATCACCACCAGTACTTAAATACAGACCAGATTAAAACAAGTGTAATTTTCAACAGCTGAAGATGTAGAGGAAAATGGAACTGCAGGAGATTTTAGCTCCTTCAGTTGTTTCATATCGATACATCGTGATTTTATCGATGCATCAGAGGGTGTTATCGCCGACTGGCAAACACGAAACGTGAGGAATATAATTTTTTTCCTCCCGTTTCGGATCTGGCTCCCCGTTCCTGATTGTTTGCACTCTCGAATCCATCCGGCTCGAGTCCTCACAAACACCCCTTCATCCCTGTTCGTAGATGTGGAGCGCTCGACCAAGCGTATCGATTGCTCTCGAATCGAGCGCCATTAAATTTAATACCCTGCCCCGGAAAGGTAGGGATCGCCGCGAGGGAGGGGAAAGTGGCATTGTTTCCGCTGCCGGCGATTCCCTGAGGGAACCTTGTTGTATCATTGAGGTTAGGGCCGTCTACCGCTGGGATGCAAACGGCCCTATAACTTATCAGAACTCCGCAGCTGGCGCGATTCCAACTCAGCTCCTAACCGCCGCGAGAGAGGGAGTAGAAAAAATGCACTATTTCTTAGCCCCAAGAGATAGAAAAGACATGTTTACAATGTTGGGCCCAATCCGTTTAATGAAGTGTGGTTGGAAAGAAAACTATCCTGCCCTCCTTCGCGAAGCGTACTTTGTCTAGCTTGCGTTACTGAATAGGATGGTTCTGAACGAACTTTATCGACGGAAAAATGTTCACAAGAGTTTTTTTCTTTTATGTTTCAATAATTTAAAGTTATTTCACTATGGCCAAGTTTGTTCATTTGGAAAATCATGTGGCCCGATTTAGTGCAGTAATATTGTGGCGTATTTGTTTAAAATAAGTGTTGATAGTTATTCATGCAACCAAAGAAACAATACCAACATCTTTATTATTATTATTTTATAGACACCTGATATTCGCTAAAATATTTTTGCATCACTTTGTTTCAATGTCTTACGTGCTCATCTGCAACTCTTTTTTCGTTGATATTGGCACCGTGTTTTCGTGTAGAGACCTCATTTATTCGACATTGTCAACCAGATCCAGGTTACTGCGACACCACACGTCTGTAATTAGCTGATATAACCCCAAGACACTAAAGACATACAATCATTGAACATTGTGACATTTACAAAGATGTTCTCTGCACTTTTACAAATCCTTGTTAAAGTACAAATATTTTCTTTGTAAAAATCACTTGTTTGTAAAGTTTCGAAGGTAAAGTATGTAATACTGCAAATTAATTCCTTGCGTATAACGACAAAAAAGACAAAACATTTTTTTATAGTTTAACATACTTTTGTAAATGTACAAAAAGTCTTTGTAAGATTATTTGTTTATGGCGTTACAAGAATTCCTTTGTAAAAAGGGGCTGCGGTGGCCGAATGTTCTGACCATTCGCATCTCACCAAGGCGATCCGGGTTCGATTCCCAATGGGGTCGGTCCTTGGATTTCCGCATTTGAGAATCGTGTGAATGCGTTGGTCGGCGGGTTTTCTCGGGGATCTCCCGTTTCCCCCGCCCCGTCATTTTGTGCTGCTCCATACTCACCTCATGTCACTCCCTACCAGGGCTAAAGCCCTCGCTGACCAAAAATCTCTCACTGACTCACTCCTTCGCAAAAATATATAATAAATAAATAACTCAAATTTAAAACTTAGGAAAATTTGTTTTCTGCTAGAATCACAGTTTCACGGAAATTACATAGGCCTAGATACACAAAAACCACATCTTTGGAAAGCATTTTTCTGGAATAAAGTGAATTTTCTTATGATTGCGTGCTTGAAAATGGAAGAAGTGTTATCACTTTACTCTACATTATATATTACATAAAGTGTTTCATACGGCAGTCAAGGTGGTTTAGGTGTAAGATGTGTAGTGTCCAATCCTCTGGATTGCGGGTTTGAATCTGCGCGCCACTTAGATACTTTTTTTTTAATTTTCAAAAAAAATTTCAAAAGTAATTTAATAAATAAGATTTATTGTAATTATTAAGATATTAACGGTATTTAAAATTCATTCCTTAAATTTCCGGGTTCCCAATGTAACATAGCAATTGATTATTTATATATATCCGCATGATTTGTTTATGTTTAGGAATATTGACATTTGATTGTCTATGTATACTTAAGTATCTTTGGCCGTAGACACCTCGAGCCGTGTTATTTTATTACGTGTTCCTGGTTTTGTAATTTATATTGTAATAGAATTTATCAGTGGTAATGGTCTCCAGGTTTCTACCTATGAAAGTAGTTTTTACTTGATCACCATCGCGTACTGTGACCTGGTTTGCCGTGCTATCGATAG
>PNEQ01094133.1:0-34472 GCA_003012365.1 Medauroidea extradentata | reverse complement strand
CAGAAAATTCTAGAAAAAGTGATGCAATCCAAGATGGCGACCGACGACCGGAAGTGATGCAATCCAAGATGGCGACTGCAAAGGTCAAGGTCATCCAAGATGGCGGACGGGATCCAATATGGCGGCCGGGTGACGTCATCCGGCGGCCGCGGCTCCGGCTCCGCAACCCCCACCCCCTTGCGCTCGGACCGCCATTTTCCATCTACTAATTTTAATGTGCAAAATAGTGCTATTAAAGGGAGTTTCCAAACTAATAAAAAATTAATGTGCCCTATAAGAAATTATGTTAAATTTTAGGATAAATTATTCTTTAAAAGTGAAAACCATTGAGATGATATAAAATAGATTACGTACATTATTTAGCTTATAATTCCATACTAATACTGTGCCCAAAAAAAATTACTGTTGTTACTGTTGTGTTGTTATTTATAAAGGTCTAGGAGAAGTATGAGGTAATCGTTTTAATATTTTACTTGGTTATTTTTATTTTATTAATATTTTTGGACCTGTTTTGGATAGGTCATGGCCTCTATGCCCCCCCCCCCCTTTTCTGGATCCACCACTGGTGTAAAGTATAATAACATAAACTAAAAAAATTCGAGTAGGCCTATTTTCAACTACCAAAAAAAACTGTGGGAGAGGGAGGGCGTCAGGTATTTCGCCTAGGGCGCAATATTTCCTTGCAACGGCCCAGTCGTGAGTATAAAAGGGAATCACGTAGCCTATCCAGTCAATATCACCCCACTACCGAGTCACGGATTGTCGTACACGAGTGCGCATAGGTTCTATTGTACACACTTGATAAATATAGAGGCAATAATTCACTCAACCTTCGCCGAATGCGGCTTACTCTTGGAGGCTGTGTCGACCTATTTCGTGCGCTAATCACGACTGTCCTCGTCTTCACTTTCTACTGTTCTGAAGATTTATGGCGAATTAATTGTCGTCCCTGATTGCCTCTGACGACACAGTTCACATTCCGAATAGATCACACTGATAAGTGGCAGTTGAGTGCCATTTCATAACCGTCAGAGCTGGTTGCTCCCAAATTCTGCACAAATTGCGACCTGTGATATACAGCGCCCGAATGTAGGTCGATTGTCGACGGTTGTGAGACTTCATTGGATTCAGCAGCCGGGATAGAAAAAAAAAATAAAAACTCTAAAAGAATACGTGGTACATTAAGGGTGATCAAGTGCGATAAAATCATAATTATATATTTTGATGAAATATTGTTAGTTTTGTATACGATACTTAAGAGTATAGGTTCCTCAAATAAAACAATTTTAGCTCTCACAGTTTTCTCATAACGATGCGTCAAAGTCAAAATTTGCTTGCTAGGCTGCCATGCAAATAGCGAAAACTAATTCATCTGCTTAAATCTAACATCTAATGAGCTCTGCAATAAAACAATTTAAAACCCACAAGGTAATATTTTGAATTTTTAAAAATAATATTACTATAGTAAAGAAACAAAATTGCAAATTCTAAATTTTTTTAGAATAAAAAAATTGTTCTTGGGATAATTTCTAAATGCTCTTTTACGTAGCCCATGGCATGTTATTTCACTGTGAATTTTTTCACTTACACAAGTAAACTGGTTTTCACTATTTGCATGGCAGCGGAACAAGCAAATTTTGACTTTGATGTACAATTAGGAGAAAACTATGGGAGATAAAATTGTTTTATTAGAGGAAACTGTGCTCTCAATTATCGTCTATAAAACTGACAATATTTCATAGAAATATAAAATCGCACTTGAACACCCATAAGGTAAGATATCCAATTGGCATATTGGATTATTTTATTTTTGCGCACATAAAGGCGATATGGTTGTTTACGCACGAGGCATGTCTAATTCTTATCGCCTTCTAGTTTCCATATCCCTGAAGGCTCTTCAAATGCATTGCAGCGAGTTACGTCTATTCTATTTTGGAATAAACTATTTAACACACATTATACTTGTATAGCTACGAAAAGAACGCACACTTCAAACTATGTCGCTATGGATTTAAAAATTCGACACATTTATTAGAAACATCATTTTCGGGCCCCTCAAAATGGCCAAAAATGGGTTTTACAGACTGCCGTATCTGGGAAAAATAACCGGATTCGAAAAACACAACTACAGAAACAAGCGTTAGACTTTGAACTAGTCTGCCTACAAATAAAATAATGTGGTCACCGCTTGAAGTCCCATAGGAAAAATGGTAACAGTAAAACACTGCACGCTATATGAGAGTGGCTTGCACGGAGAGGCGATAATGTATTACATCCGCCGGTCAACGGCAACCTTACCGCTCCTGCCTCACACACACAACCCCAGCCAGTTTAGGGCGGTGCTTGAAATATGTGCTGCGTGTTCGTAGTTACGTTTTTTCTCAGAGAACATTTAACCTACGTCTACGAAAAGAAAACACACTTCAGACTACTTGTGACTTTGAAGACACCACGCATATTGGAAGCATTATTTTAAGACCCTCAAATTTGACTAAAAACGGGTTTTTCACGCGGTTGATTCTCAAGATATATGTAACGGATTTGAACGAAATTAAGGTCTACAAGTACATTGGACTTTGTTACAGTGACACGTTCAATAAGATGATAGGATCACCGCTTAAAAAGAGTGCGTGGTAGATAAATAAACGCTGAAAAAATCAATTGATTTCTATGCTTTTTTGAAAAGATATGTATAAAATATTCAATGACAATCCCACATAATAGTATTTGCCAACTTTATGAGTAAAATTTATCCGAAATTACTAATTCTTTACGCGTGATCTCTTGCGCTGCAGTTAAATGCGCGAGGTTCCGGCGTCAGAGATTGTGAATCAGAAGTTCGTAACACTGGAAACAATTTTGTTTAAAACGTTGGCTTAAACTATTGTCCAGGATTGCTGTTGTTCAATTTTCGCAAATTGGCTTCAAGAATCCTACAGTTACAGATTAATGCTTTTAGCGTAGAATTATGTACCACGCACTCTTAAGGGTGTTCAAGTGCGATAAAATCATAATTTTACATTTTTATGAAATATTGTTCGTTTTGTTGACGATACTTGTGAGTACATTTTCCTCATATGAAACAATTTTAACTCACATAGTTTTCTCATAACGGTACGTCAAAGTTAAAATTGGCATGTTCTGCTGCCGTGCAAATAGTGGAAATCAATTGACTTACGTAAATGAAATAATTCACAGTGAAATAACATGCCACGGGCAACGTAATAAAACATTTCAAAAATACAGTGAACAATTTTTGTATTAAAAAATAATTGCTGAATTTTCAACTTTTTCCCTGTACTTTTGCGAATTTTAAAAAAATTTAAATTATTAAATATTTTATTGCGTAGCTCATGGTATGTAATAGCACAGTGGATTATTTTAAGTAGGTCAGTTGGCTTGCAGTATTTGCATGGCAGCAGAACAAGCAAATTTTGACTTTGTCGCACCGTTATGAGAAAACTATGGGAGCTAAAATTGTTTTGTAAGAGGAAACTGTACTCACAAGTATCGTGTACGAAACTAACAATATTTCATAAAATATAAAATTATGATTTTATTGCACTTGAACACCCTTAAGGGCCCACAATAACAACGTTACGGCGGGAACACTGCGTGCGCGTTGACGCCTTTGACCATAGAGGCGATATCACAATACATGTCCGGCTGACGTCGCTCGTAACGGCTTGCCGATTTTCGCCTCACATATACAAACATATTCTTCACCAGGCGGCCGCCTTAACAATTCGTTTTTTATCTTCTAGACTTCGCGAACGAGCAACATACGTCCATTCAGACGGCGCCGACTGAGAAACTGATTGCCAACTGAGTGCTTGCACGTAAAGGCGCTGAGGCATGCGATGCCCGTCATCGTACAAACGGTGAATTGTTCTCCGGCGGCATCTCCTCCGACCATCGTGGTGGGCGCCCGACCAGCCCCAGGCACCTTGCATCGTCGCCGTCGGCGAACACAAGAACCTCCCCTTCCACGACGAACCCGTCGCCCGGAAATTCCATCCCCCAAGCCTCCCGCACAATCCATCCCAGTTTTCTCCCCGCGCCTTCTCGTTCGTCGGTCCTCATCGAAAATTTCTTTTCTCTGATCCCCCCCCCCCTTGCCCATTCCAAACAGGCAAACTTTTTTTTTACCACTTCCCAAATCCCAATCTTTCTCCGCCTCGTACTCTTCGCGTCTTTTCCCGGGGCATTTCATCAGTTGCTCTCTTTTACACTGGCCTGGCCCTGATGCCATGTCCCTCGTTTCCCATAGTGCCCTCGCATCTTCCTATTCTTGTCCTTCTAGAATCTTCCATCATTCTTCCCACCCCTCATTCCCTTTTCTCTACTCTCGCCACGGCCTTTCGCTCTACCTCTTTCTTCCAAACAGACATTTCCTCCCTAGGCAAGAACAAAAGAAAAAAAGAGGATTTGTTAAGGGGTCGATCCTGATTGACCGTGTTCCATAAACCGGTGAGTTACAGAACGTATCACATGCAGACGATATTTTAATTTTTTATTTTTGCCATTCATTTTTTCCAAACCTAAAATGCCTTCTCTTACACTTAAACAAATGACAAACTAATATCACATACACAAGGGTAGCAATAAATAATTAGTTAAAACGTAACTAGAAGTTATTTAAAAAAGTAACTAAGCATACAAAATTATGGGTGTTAAAATACAACAACTAGACAGCTGCGACAGAACTTAAACGAAAAGAATCAAAATCTGGGAAGAGACTTACAGCCTACAGTGTAGACAAGCTATACAACAAACAAGGATAAAATAAAAAATACAAAATACTTGTGCAATAAAGTGCAGTATAAGAGGAAATTTAAAATAACTTTAATTAAGTTTACAATTCCGAAGCTGTCTAAAATGAATAGTAAAGTAACTTACTTAAAATTTGATTTTGCAAGTTCTTTTTTATATAATCATCAATGCATGTCACCTACTTTTTTTTGCCTTCTTATATGTAATAATAATAGTTTGCAACCCTACCATAATTTCATAATATCATCATTAAATATAACCAACATTATTATTAAGTGTAATTGGAATTGTTATTATATCTAATTTGTACAATTTTTAGCATAAAACTGTCTTGTGCTTGGTTCATTGTTTTGTAAGAAATTATTGCGTAAAATGTAATTTATCAAGTACCGTAAACTGGATATTCTTTGCACTACCATGTGTAATTTTGCACCACCAAAAATATATTTTGTATGCTGATAGTTGAAAGACAAGTGATTGTATTCGATGGTATTAAATTATAATTTTTTTTAAATACCCAGTCGTGATGTGTCTTTATTTCACCAGACGACCTAGAAACAAATATTTCTGGTGGTGTAAAGTATACCCACTTTACGGTAAGGCTTATGCAATATTTGTGTATATGGTACAGTGGAAGAGAAGACAACAACGTTAAGGGGGACCGATCCCTGTCAGATAGGTTATACGGTTTTTCTTATAAATCAGGGAATAAACACTTTGTTATACTTTTTTCACGCTGACAAGGCATAGTTTATTGTTTCATTAATTTTTTGGAATCCATATGACATTGTTTCTGTTAATGTTGAGGCCTCTGTAGTCGCTCCCGTAAAAAAGCAATTTTTCCTTTTCAGCTGTTTCCCGTTGCAAAATAATGAATATATTATGGTTCCAGCAATTACAGAAAATCTATTAAGTTTGTATCTATGCCTTATGGTGACATAAATTTTTATACATCGACTGGAACAGAAGTTATCGAGAAGAAACATATAAATCCAAGGTGGTAGGGACCAATACCCCTTATAAAGACGAAATTAAATTACATTAAATTAAACTTTTTAGGTCGATCAAACATAGACATAGTAAGTTTATTACCTAGAATATCTGTGGGTTAGTTCCTTGTTGCGTAACTACGTCAAATTATTCTTACAAGGAAAATAAGCTTTAAAATAGGTTACGAAACTGTATTTACTAGTCAAATCCGTATTCTCGCGCCAGTTTGTTTTTATTTACATGATCATCGCTGCCAATATTTTCGAGACTCTCAGATCACTGATAAGACGTAGTATTTTATTTACAGATAGTTATTGCTGACGAATGTTGACAATCGGAGATTTCAGTGCGGGACTCACACATCCAGGCGCACCAACATTGCCTGAAGAACGCGTGGGCCCTGCTCGAAGCTATGGGGTAGGGACAACTTACACAAAAGAGGCGGAGGAATGAGGTGTGGCATCAAGTCCAACAATTACTGACACCCCTGCTATGTTTCCAAGATTCTCTTCATCTTCTTTTTCTCATTTTCTTCGTCCTTTTTTGTACCCTTTTCCTTCGCCGTTGTTTCCAGCGTCTGGGCTAGGGCAAGAGAGGTCTCTGGACTGTGGGAGGAGAAAGCGAGAGAGGAGAGACAGACAGAGAGAGAAAGATCGACCACCCTCGGCGGCAAAGCAGAAGCGCTTCAAACACACACACAAACACACTCGGGGGCGCGGTATGGAATGAAAAAGAATGAAACTGAACTGCTTTCTCGCTCCACCGCGCGGCTATATTTGGTGTCTGTCTTTCGCGTGACCTTCGCGGGCGGACATTTCCACCTCCCACTCCACTCAGCCGACGCCCTCATCACCCCTCTCCCACACGACCACTACTTCGACCTGCGGAACCCGAGTGGAGCCGAGGTCACCCGAAGATCCCCGAAGTCACCGCAGTCACGAGACGACCCGATGAATGGCTGGGACGGGGACCGGATGTAATGCTGGGACCACGGCAGGCCACAGAGGAACTTGGAGTTGAAAATTGACCAGAAAAGACTGATTGGCGCCACTGGCACTGTGCTGTTGTTTTAACATTGTATACATGTAACTACGAGTAGCAAGATAGTGTCGTAGCAGCTAGGAGCACTGGTAGTACGAAGCTATATTGCACGGTTCCTATTTATGTGGTTTTTGCGCGTTTAATTTTTAAATCCTGAAAGAGCAGATATCCCAAAACCGTTACATAAAATTGTTGGAAATTGTTTGTATTATGCAGGCTAATTTTTTTAAAACATAAATTTCTATAATTTTGGCTAATTGTCGAGTCAATTTTTTAAAGCAAAAATGATAAAAAACATGTTTAAAAAATAGGCTACATAGTACAAACTATTTCCAACATTTATATGTAATGTTTTTTTTCTCGATATCTACTCCTTTTCAGTTCCGGAGGGGTCGGTCCCCGGATTTTCTCAAGTGGGAATCGTGCCGGACGATGCTGCTGGTCGGCAAGTTTTCTCGGGGATCTCCCGTTTCCCTCGCCCTTTCATTCCGGCGCTGCTCCATACTCACCTCACGTCACCCCTCACCAGTGTTAGAGACCTCGATGTTGACCGCTGACCAAAAAATCTCTCATTCACTCACTCATCAAACTTATTAAAATAACATAAATAAGGACCTGTTGCTTTAAAACAACACTACCGTTCTGTAGGTGATTCGGAATAAAGTGAGCCCTCAAAAAAGCTGTGATCAATTTATATTTTCTGGCAGTTTATATCTTTCCGCCGTATGTAAACATAAATATTGCCACATGCTTTTACTCACATAGGGTAGTGCAATGTTTACATGTACAGTATACTGCTCCGATAAATTTTATCTACAATATTTACTCATCAACTGCACGGGGGATGAATATAAGATATAATAAAAAGCAATCTCAGTTTAAATAACTGCGATTTAACGTGACCTATAGCGGCGCTTTCAGTCATAAAAGGGTCAACTGAAAAGCATTGGTAGATAAGTTAGAGCCGATACCTGTAATTCTAAGACCGTGGTCGACACTGCACGATTAAAACTTTTTCCTCCATACTCCCGGAGAACTACTGTTTGTCCAGTGATACCTTCGAATTTTTTATATATCGTGTCCCCTTCCTCGTAAGTCGACTTCCGTCCCTTTTCTTTAATACCTCTTCCTTCGCTTCCGTCATGCGACACGGCAAGCCGGCAAAGTCTGGGACGATGAAAACTTTTTTAAACCTTAACCTGTCGTCAAGGTAAATCGATATCGCCTCACCTGTGTCGGTCGGTTCGCGAGCGACCTTGGCGGGTAAGGAGTAGGCTTGTGGGATTCGACCACAAACCGGTTATTCCTTCGTTTTAATTGTTGCGCGTGCGCGGAACACATCCTACAACCCAGGGGAGGAGTTCTGTCAAGGTCGTGTCGCGCGACCCGTGTTGGTCGGCACTCGTGCAATAAGGATGACAATTTCGTGAGGTTGACATGTGTGTGTGGCCTCTATATGACAGTCTGTCCTACACTGATAAGAGTACTAGGGCAAATACCTTATACTATAATAATACCGGGCACACTATGTGATTATTAAAAAAAATTGTTAGCTATCCTAGTAAGGAGAAGGGGCGCAAGCAGTGGCGGCTCGTGGGTTGTTGCCAGGTGGGGCTGCAGATAGTCGGAACTGTACACCCTTGATGAACGCGCCATAGACCAACGAGCATGAAATATTTGCCGGCTACTAGATCTGTTGTGACCACTCAGTAGTAAGGTGCACCTGCACATCAGTGTGTCAGTGGCTGTAGAGTCAACCAGCGCACAACCCTGTACAGCTCTTGGCAACTGCAACCCTACCTGGCAACAACCCACGAGCCGCCACTGGGTGCAAGACCTGTCTATCTCTACGTGTGACCAAATTGAACGGCGCCATATTGCAGTTCATAACACGCAATGTCCTATATCACGGCCGTAGAAGAACAGGTCTGGACACTCGCCTGGAAACTTGACCCCTTTGTTGTTTGGCTGCAGTTCACCAAGTTACCGAGAGTGTTGTGAGTCTTTGGCGCTGCAATCAGGGCGGTCGGGCTTGAACTCCAACCACTTCTCTCCAACCTTTTTCCAGTGTTTACGTTATAAAGTTAAACAACTTACTAAAACGTAATTTTTTATCAATTTATGAAATATTTCCTTCGCTCACAATCGTAAAGCATGGCTCCAGCAATCTTTACTTACTTTATAATGTAAATACTGGAAAAAAGTGGGCGGAGTTTGAGCCCGACCGCCCTGATTGCAGCGCCAAAGACGCACAACACTCTCGGTAACTTGGTGAACTGCAGCCAAACAACAAAGGGGTGAAGTTTCCAGGCGAGTGTCCAGACCTGTTCTTCTACCGCCGTGGTTTGTATCAAAATGTGCAGGAAACAATAATTTATTTTATCAGGAAAAAGAAAGTATGGTTTCACAAGTGACCATTTTATATTGAACTACCTATATACGTATACATTGAGGTAGTACAACATGACGTCACAAATGTGTTCAACTCGGTCTCGATAGTTCGGTGTAGTTTATTTATGTCTCTCGGCGTAGACACGCAATTGTGTTGTTCGCAAGTAACGATTAGAGACCTGAAAATTTCGCGTTTTCTTTTAGCGCAAGCTAGAGTTCCAGCAACTATAGGTGGGTTTCATTTTCACGATTGGCCGTTGACTTACTCGACACTTCCTGGTAGTAGCTGAGTCAGTACTAAAAGTGTAGCTGAATGAAGGCCCATTTCACTGTCCGTGAGCAGCTAATAAATAACTGTTGTGTGCACGATTTCACATATATTCTTGGAAGATAGCCTGCAGGTCAGTTAACCCGCGAATTTTTCCTGTCTCTACTCTTGTCTAGAGATGATGGTTTATCGCGGGAAAAATTGACTGTTTGCTGTGTTTCAACGCACGTTCAGCTTACCAGAAGATTACTGGCTTTCGCTTGTACGTGGAGCTGTTCTCCTATTTGACTGAGCCAATTAGAATCCCAATATTGTAATATTATGTGATGCCTGTTATTGGTCTGCAGACAGCTACGTTGTGTTAGACGTGCATCACCCAATAATACATTTGACAAGAAACTACAGAGTTTTTAAGGGTATGTTGGTACAAAACATTTTAGCGATATACCATCATCTCTATTCATTGTGTAGTTGTCAAAATACAAATTTATTCGCGTGGTTTTACCAACACCTTGGTTCAAAACCTTAATATAGACGATTCGAAATAAAGTGAGCACTCAAAAAAGTCGTGCTAAATTTCTATTTTCAGCCAATCAGTATCTTTCCGCGAGTAACGGCCAACGACGGGAAATGTCTAACCACTCTGGACACGTCACTTGATGTTTGCTCGTCTAAGATAAGTAGTGCAGTCGGTAGGTACCCATATAGTTTGATAAAAAAAAAGTTTGTTAGTTATAATAAATACAAGTATGTTGATTTCAGTTGATTTTATAGCAGTATTGTTGTATTAAAATAGGAAAATTCACGGAACTATATTGGGGTATTCGCTACCAATCGTACAAGCATTAAGGAAACTGTAGTTAATGTTGAATTATATGCAGTAACGGCTAGTGATAATTTTCGAAGGTTAAATTTTTAGTATTCACTTTATCCCGAACGACCTATAGTAAGTTTGTGTTAGGTAAATTAGTTCGTGACGAACTGAGCAACACTGTTAAAGCCATAGTTACATTTCGCTTTCAGTTAAGGGCGCCGCCTACCCGCTCTTGAGAGGCTCAAAAGCGACGGAGCAGTAAGGTCGACCTTGAAGCGCGCATCAAATGTCGCGTGGCCTCAACGAGCCAAGCGCTGAACTAGCGTGCAAGGTTCCCGTCGAACGGTCTTTACTATGGGACATTAAGCGGTGATCATACAATTTTATTGGTGGAAAGTCTACAACTAAGTTCAGTGCAGGTCGCAATCTCAGTCTCACACACATCCGTTCAGTACATTTTGAAGTACGGCAGTCTTTAAAGGCCGTTTTTAGCCATGTTGGAGGGCTTAGAAACATGGTTTTTAATAAGCGTGGCGTCTTAACAATGAGGTTTCGACCTTGTCTGAAGTTTGTTTTCTTTTCGTACGTTGGCACAATGTGCACACGTGGAATATTTTCGTAAAAGAAACCTGTTTACGAACACACTGCAACACATTTGAAGCGTGGGGTAGGCGGCCCCCTTAAAGTCATGCTATCCAGTTTTTACTTTTTTTTTTTTTAGCTATATTAATTTTTTACTCCTAAACGAGAGCAGATATCAAATATCTCTCTGGCATTTTTGTTTAAAATCGCCTTCTCCATGTTGGGTGATTTTTTTCAAGGCAGTTTTAGCTACTAATGTAACGAAACTACGATTATTTGTCTTTTTTATCGAAACCATGTAACTTCTTGCTTAAAAAAAATTAGCCACCACAGCAAAACCCATTTTAAACAAAACTGCCAGACATATTTTTTTATGCCTGCTCTCGTTTGTGTTTTAAAAAAAATAGTCAATTAACCAAAAAATCTGTATAAACTAAAGTCATGGCCTTAAGATTTGTTTTCAGCCACGTTTAATGTAAACAATTCACATTAAGCCGCAGTCAATGTGTATAGGCCTACAGTATACCGTACTCGAAAGTTAATTTCTAAGATAACAATAAACAATATTTTTTTGGCTTCTGGGACTAAGCCGCGTCTCGTGTTGCAGCTTGGACAGCGTTTCGGCAATCTTCGCAAATGTCATCCCCAGAAACCAAGAAAATAACGACAATTGCCGCGAAAACCTGCAATCTATGCTGAATAAACAATATAAACGATTAATTATTGTAAACCACGTAGTTGTCGAAAGTGTACACATTATCGCGAATCCACAGAACCAATATTTACTCACCTGCGTCGTAAATGTAGCTTTCTGGTTGTAGGTGAACGTCTGCTGCCGGTCGGAGCCGCGCTGTTCTTCGCCAGTTGTCAAATGGGGCCGCCCAACCGCACCTCTTGACCGCTCCTCGGGAACTGCGCAATACAGCACACGTCCACCTGGTTTATATTAGGCCTCCGAAAGCTCGGATATCGAAAACGAATCCTTACCGGAAACACCCGAAGTACGCGTTTATAATTGTTTTGCGACGTGTTGAAATCATTCCTTTACTTTAGTGGGCCTGGCGCGTGAGACGTGTTGTACCGTGGTACGGAAGGTACTTTATTCTTTTGTAACTACTAAAAGAGTTTCAAATGCGTTTATCTAAGAAAACTTCAAACTGTGTCCCTACGGTTTTAAAAATGCCATCCGCTAATTAAAAACATTATTTTCAAGCTCCTCAAAAGTGCTAAAAATGACTTTTTCTCGTTGCCACAGTTGAGAAAATATCGACCGTTTTGGTAAAACAAATTTATGCAAACCTGAATTGGACTTTACCACAAACTTTCCATAAAAAAAATAACAGGGTCAGCACTGGAAGTCCCATTAAAAAACACAGTCTAGCCTACGTAAACACTGCAGGCTAGTTTAGTTCTTCACACCTAGAGGCGATGAGGAGTTTTACAGACGTGTCATATTCGACAGAGGAGAGAGAGAGATATATATATACTAGCGTCCACTAACTCGTAAGGGCGCCGTTTTCACGCGCTTAAAATACGTTTCATTGTGTTTGTAAACACTTTTTTTACGAAACTATTTTACGTGTGCCTATTGTGTCCACGTACGAAAAAAAAGTATACTTCAAACGGTGACAGAAATGTAGATTCAAAAAATCGCGCGAATAAAAAAAAAAAAAGAAAAGAAAAAGAAAGATCGGAGCCCCTAAAAATGTAAGGAAAAAAAAATGCTTTTTAAACCTGTTATATCTGAAGAAAAAAACTACTCGTAGGAATCGGGTGAAACTACTCTAGAAACACTGAGTGGAGTTTTCTTAAAACTTTATACCAATAAAAAGATGGGATCACAATTGAAAGTGTCAGTCAGGCGAGTGATCTACGATACCACTGCACGCCGTTTCCGTGTGTTGCGCTAGAGGCGATACCGCACCAGATGAGCAGGTCAACATCGCTCTTGACATGTGGAGTGGCTTAGTAAAAAAAACCTGTTTATGAACACTTGGCAGACGGCGCACTCCGGCATGTTAGTCTAAATATATAATTATGAACAACATCCTATGCTTATGGACTGCAATTACGATCCTGGCTAGACGAAGGCCGTGGTCGATTCCTCTCTCAATTTCGACTCACCGTCACTATTGACGTCGCTGTCGTAGCAGTCAACTTGACCTCGACCTTGGAATTGCGGGTAAATATTATTTGGCGTGGTTCATAATATCCGCAGCAAAATGTGTCGTAGTAACTTTGGAAGTATTTGGAGTTAGCTTAGAACATTCTCCCGCGCTTCGGAACAAATGAAAAATAGCCTGCAGGAGGATGATTGTTTTATATAAGACATCGCGCGCCACGAATTCTGCTGCCATTCAATTAGTGAAAACCAATTGACTAACGTACGTGAAATAATTCACGGTGAAAACTATGGGCTACGTAATACAAGATTTGAAAATTCCCGCGAACTGTTTTCGTATTTAAAAAAAAAATTGCTGAGTTTTCAAATTTTTTTTTCTGTACTTCTGCGATTTATTTTTAAATTCAAAATAATACGTTGTGGGTTCTTAAGGATTTTATTACATAACTAATGGGAAGTAAGCTCATAGTGAATTATTTTGTTTAAGTAGGTCAGTTGGTTTTCATATTTGCATGGCAGTGTAACAAGCAAATTTTGACTTTGACATCCCGTTTTGAGAAAACTATGAGAGCTAAAATTGTTTCGTAAGAACAAACTGCACTCACAAGTATCTTCTACAAAACTAACACTATTGCATAAAAATATCAAATCATCATTTTATCGCGCTGGAATATCCTTAAGGCGGCCGCCTGGTGAAGGGTATGTTTGTGTGTGTGTGTGTGTGAGGCACTACGAGCGACGTCGGCCGGCACATGTATTGTGATATCGCCTCTACGCCCAGAGTGGTAAACGCGCAGTGTTCCCGCCGTAACGTCTCTGTAGCAAAGTCAAATGTACTTGTAGACCTCAATTTAGAATAAATCCGTTACATATATCTCGAGGAACAACCGTTTGAAGGTTTTAAAATAAAACTTCCAATGTGCGTAGTGTCTTGAAAGTCACATTCACAAGTAGTCTGAAGTGTGTTTTCTATCCGTAGATAAACATAGTGGGCGCACGATTACTGGTCTCCGAACACGCAGCTAGCAATATCGAGCAAATCGAGTAAGGATTACCTAAACGCCTCTTGAAGACTCGGGGAAAACTAGCATGTCTTGGGTCACGGTGTCTGGTCTGAAAGTTGCGCAAGGACCGTTGAAATAAAAACAAAATTAGACGCCTTTTTCCTTTTCGTAGACTACATTGTGTCTTCTGAAGAGTGGAGAGGAGGGTTGTATGAGTGAGAAGGGGTGGGGAAGGGGCGGGGCGAGGAGGTTTTGGAAGGCCGGCCAATAATTTCGGTTGTTTTATAATAATTTTTGTTTCCCACGGGCGCCAGCAGAACAAAAGACGAGCGTGACCTCAGGCACGCCCCTTACTTCCCCTCTCTGTTCTTTTCCCCCTCCACAAAACTCCTGTCGCGCTACATATCGTCGTAGCCACCTTGAAAGAAGAAGGTTTTGATGAAGAGGGGTGGGTGGGAGGTTGACTCCTACGTGAAATAACGACATATGTAACTTCTTTCATCCTGCACTGCAATACTGCGTATTCAAAATCAGTACTGTTATTATTATGTAAAGAAACAATCAGTACGATAAATTTTCAACTCAATAAATCCTCAAGTATTCGCATGAGTTATTTTTCTTGTCAGCTAATCCGTGTACTTAAACATAATATTTTACTTTACATGTAAAAAAATGTGTATCCACGTCCGTAAGTTATAATATAATTTTTTATTTTAGGTCATTGAATAGCAAACTAATTATTAATAATAAAGGAAAAACAGACGTGTTTGTATCAGCTTCGTGTACATTTTCTGAAGGAGGGGGGAGGGGAATTACAGAAATAGAGACAAAGCTAGTCACGTGATCATTAAGCTATTTCTGCGATTGGTTAGTACTACGAACTGATTTTTTTAAGCCATAAGCCATTGGGGTTAACACAGAAAACCTGCAACGGCGTATATTTAAAAGAAGGTTCAGTTTATAGCTAGCCAGATTACCTATTTTCAGTGGTATTTATTTATTTATTTACTTGCGGCCTTCAGGCGCAGTTAAGGCATATTTGCCTTGTCTTCCACTGGACCCATTACCTCTGCTTACTGTTTTAGAGACATAACTATTACATTAAAAAATTTAAATTATTAAAATACACATGCACTTAAAACTAATGAGACCAAACTTCAAAGTTGTCTTAAGGTAGCCGCATGTGTGAATGAGTATTTGGCTCGTTCGAGGCCTAGAAGTGTGGAAGCAGTAAGGACGACACAGAACGCTCATCACTAGAGGTACGTAAATTTCGCAGATACATTCCAGTTCAGGTTGAACGCCAATTATGTATACTTCACTGTCATGTCTGTGACTTGCTGGCGGCTGTTACGAAACGCGTTTGACTACTGCAAGCCAGTAGTAAATAAGGAAATAATGCGAAGTGCTATCGCTTGCTACCTGCTTGTACGGTTATAAGTCAATAGATAATCGATTGTGGCCAGTGAGTGTATAGGACTGACAAGTCTAGGCTGCTGCCAGATGAATCCGCGAAATTGACGTACCTCTACTCATCACGTATGTCCCTAGCCTCTAGGCACAAGTCACTAACTGGCGTGCAGTCTTCTCGCCAACAATTTGCCTCTATGAGACATTCAGCGGTGACCCTATTCGACGCAATAGTAAAGATAAATGTGTCGTGTATGTAAATGCCTATATGATACCTTCGTAAGGATTCTGAAAAAAAGACTGTGTGTGATATCTAAAAATGATTGCAAAAACACACACTATCGCCGTCTTCGGTCGTAAGAAAATAAGAGTTAAAAGTTGTAACGTTCTTTGAAAGATATTCCTAAGCAGACGTAGGCCTACGCCCGTTGAGTAGTTTTCGAATAATCTTGTAACGTTCGAAGATCTGCACACCGCTCGGCGTCCTATCATAAGTTTCATGTGCGTTTTGCAGGAAAACGACGGGTCCTAGACAACTGCTATAATATGACCAGTTCCATTGCATAGGTCACATTACTTAGTAATTCATTTTAAAATGTTCGAATGTTCTGGCCACACATATTTTGCAAGTAATTTTTACAGAAATATCTGTCCAACAGTTTTGATAGTAACACTGGATACTATTGTTGCTTGTTGGCCTGGCTGGAGGCATGTTTCGTCATATCGGGCGGACATCCCGATGGTTCAACCGTAGAGACATCGTTGGGATTCCCCATGAAACTTTGATGACGCCTTTGAATACGTGACTTTCGGCCGGTATAAGTGAGGTAATAACTATTTGTCGACCTCTGGTCATCATGTTGCACCGCCGATTGACGCCACTAAACAGGCCATATAAAAGCCTCCGAACTTCGAAATAAGAGAGACTTGTGAAGTCTTTGGGGACCTCTGTGAGTGTGAAATGAGACCCGAGTGTGGTGTGGGTCGGCGTCTGCGCCCCTGGGTCGAACGACGGACGTCGTGAGAAGTGACGGGCTGCGGAGAGGACAAGCATTTGGGGTGTTCTGTTGGCGGCGAAGACGAAGAGAAGCGGCGCCTCGGCGGTGGTCGGCGTCGAGGCTGGGTAACATCAGCGGGCTGCAGAAGGGACGAACAACACTTGAGGTGTTCTATCGACGGCAGCAGTGAAGAAGGTGTCGGCGTGCTACAGAAAGATGGTGAGCTGAGGAGGTTAACACTGGAGGTGTCGTATCGGTGAGAGCAGTCGCTGGCAACTTAGGAGAATTCGCTATTGGTCCTGCTAGAAGAAGGTGCTAAGCTTGTAGAGAGACATCTTGGTGACGTCAGAGAGTACTGTGAAGCTTCAGGTACATGGCTTCGGAGCTGTATTTGGGTGAAACAAGAGTACTGCTGCTACGGGTCGACGAGAGTCGAACCGAAGACCTCAAGAGAGAAGACAGTGGTGCATTTGGGGTGCTGCGCTGCTCATGGTGAGCCATCGCCACTTCAGACTGTTAAGGTTGGACATTGTCATTATTTGAAAGACTGTTAAGTGGATACATGACTGAATTTTCATTGTTATTTGTTGTCTTTACTTAATTAATGGTAAACATTGTCGTTTCTGTGGTGCAGTAGTAATTGTGTGCATAATAAGGGTGCTGTGAAAGTCATAATTGATTCCTGTTTTGTGTATTTTTGAAGTTGTGAGCTGGTAAATCAAGAACTTAAATAAATAATTTTATTTCTAATTATAAGACCTCTATCCCAAAGAGCTTAGAGAATTGCCCACGTGACAATTTTTCTAAATTTGTAACTTTATGTTTGCTAACGTTTTTCAAGACAAATTACACAATGCTTTCAGTTAATTATTCAATTTAGTAAGTTCCCTTTAATGAACTAATCAGCCAACTCTATATAATTTTCTATCTAGAAAAAATTAGCTTAAATGGCAGAGTACCCGCCATTTTGTAATAATGAAACATCTGCATTTATTTTGGCCTACAAATATTCTATACTGGTTTAAGTTTCGACAAGCCAGGGAGGGGGAGATATAAATTCTTACATTGTATACAGTTGGCATTGCGTGACTACTATTGCCTATACTATACATGTGACCATCCGTAGAAAAATAACTTTCTTTCTAGGAAAGTTCTAGTAAATAAAAGACAGTGAATGTGTGACAATTTGGTAACACTTAAGAAGGTTTCAACTGTGTCATCTCAGACGGTAAATTGTAATAAATGTCATTACGTGGGTCTTACAGCGAAAATTGAAGAATTCTAAGATGGCAGACACTGATGCACACTAAAAAAAGGAGGGGGGGGGATTTTAGAAAATTTTATTGTATTTTCAGTTTTTGAGACATAACATTTATTAAAATTGTATTATCAGAATTTTCTCTTAGACAAAGCATAAGATAAATTCTTGGTAAACTGATTGACATAAACAATAATGGAATCTTTCATTAATTTGACATGCAGAATAATTGCGAGAGAATTAAAGGTTATCTTTAAAGAATTTTCTTGCAAAGATTGTGCATGGCAAATTTATGAAAGGCTCTGTTATTATTTATGTCAAGCAGTTTACCAAGAATATTCTATGCTCTGCCAAAGAGAAAATTTCGATAATACCATAAGAATAATTGTTATGACTCAAAAACTGAAAATACAATAAAGTTTTCTCACACTCCCCTTTGAGGGTGTTCACTTGGCAAAAACAAGTAATTTTATATTTGTATGACGTAGTGTTAGTTTTATGTACGTTACTCTCGAGTACATTTTCCGCTTGTGAAACTTTTTTAGCTCTCATGGTCTTCCCATAGAGGCATGTCAAAGTCAAAATTTGCAAGTTACGGGAACATGCTAATAACAAAAAAACTGAGATACTGGAATAAAACAATTTAAACTGAAATTATGTAGTATGGGCTATATGTTAAAATATATAAAAATTCACAACCAAGTCCTTTTGTATTAAAAAAAATTGCTGTGTACAAAGAAAATTATCGTTATTTTTATAATTTTTTAAAATACAAAGGAATTGCACTGTGTGATTTTTAATGTTTTAGCACATGACCTATGCTATCTAATTTCAGCGTAAATTATTTCGTTCGCGTAAGTCAGTTGGTTTTTGTTATTAGCATGTTCCCGTAACTTGCAAATTTTGACTTTGACCTGCCGCTGTTGGAAGACTATGAGAGCTAAAAAAAGTTTCACAGGTGGAAAATATATTCTCGAGTGTATCGTCTGTAAAACTAACACTACGTCGTACAAATATAAAATTTTGCGTTTTTGCCATGTGAACACCCTTAATGCTGGAGTGTTATGATTATTTTAGCTTGTGTGCTACAATCCCAGTGAAGTAGAGGAGATAGTAGTTAGCGGTGGAAAGTTTTGGCAATACGTTGTCGGGTCGCCAGTTGCACAAAAACCCGGAACGTAGTGGGAGAAGGGAAAGTTGGGCTGGCTCGTGCCGTGTAGCCCTAGCACGCTTCTAGACACAGTCATACATGGAGGACATACTGCTTGTTGTCTCTTAACCCAGGACCTGTGTGTGTCACCTTCATTACGTCTATATCGTCATGTGAAAGTCCAGTTTCGGAAACTGATCTTTGAGTGCGGTGTAAACCACTGCCATACAGGAACAGGTCTGGACACTCGGAGTTGAAAATTGAACCTGTTATGACAGATTGGCGCCACTGATAAACTGGCGTTGTTAAGACATTGTGTAAATGGAACTACGAGTAGCAAGTTCGTGTCATAGCCGCTAGGAGCACTGATAGTATGACACTATATCAAAGATGTTAAAAGGGTTCAGATGGAGCATGTCGCCGGGAATTGTAACCAAACAAATGCTTGATGTGGTTGGTACCAATATGGCCGACTAATTAAAAAATTGAGGAAAATTTAGTTATGAGGTGTGTAAACAGGGCTAAAATATAGAGTTTTCAACCTAAAACATCAATTAAAGAGCATGATTAGAGATGATGGTATATCGCGAAAATGTTTTGTGCCAAGATAGCCTTGAAAACACTTACACAACGTAGGTGTCTGCAGACATCAAATATTACAATATCAGGATTCTTATTGGCTCAGTCAAATAGGGCAACAGCTCTTCTGGTCAGCTGGACGTGTATTGAAATCCATCAAACAGTCAACTTTTCCCGCGATAAACCATCATCTCTAAGCATGATACATTAATTTACCATAAAAAATACCAGTCTGATGTGAACTTTTGAGGTTAAATCAGTATGACAGCTGGCAAATTTAGTATCTACCTCTCCCCACTCTTGGCTTCACTCCCCTCGCCGAGATTCAGACCTTACGCTGCCCCCGTGCGCTATAGTGCATTGTTAAACCAACACTTCATTGCTAGTGGCGCTTTCAATCATGAAGGGGTCAACTAAATAGCATTGGTAGATAGGCTAGTGTCCAGACTTGTTTTTCTAAGATCATAATGTAAACAATTGAAACTTGCGTAGTACCTAAATATAATTTACTATGACTATATACCAGTAATTATTAAGGGTGTTGACGTGGCAAAAATTCATAATTTTATATTTCTATATAGTGTTCTTTTTATAGACATTACTTGTGACAAACACTTCCATTTCTAAAATGGTTTTAGCTATCATAGCCTCCCCACGGCAGCAGGTCAAAGTCGTAAAAATTTGCATGTTACGGTAACATATAGGTAAATAACAAAAACCAACTGACTTACCTGAACGAAATAGTTTACACTGGAATTATTTACCAAAAGTCGTATGTTACATGATTTATAAATACGCAATGAGATTCCTTTGCACATAAAAAATCTTAAAATAATAAAAAAATATTCATCTATGGCAATTTTTTTTTAATACAAAGGCACTTTGTTGTGTGTTTTTTATTATTTTAGTACCTGACCCATAATGTTTAGTTTCAGTGTAAATTACTTCGTTCGAGTAAGTAAATTGGTTTTTGTTATTTGCATGTTCCTGTAACCTGCAAATTTTTACTTTGACATGCTGCTAGGGGGAAGACTGGGACAGGTAAAATATTTTCACAAGTGGAAAATGTGGTTATGAGAAACGTCTATAAAACGAACACTATGTCGTACAAATATAAAATGATGCAATTCTTCCACGCGAACATCCTTAAGGTCATGGACCCCGAGATTCTTCGCTTTCGATAGAATTATTATTTTTTAAAACCCAGGCAAGAACCGATATCGTACAACTGCTCTGTGACTTTAAGGGCTTGTTCCCGAGTTTTTTTCAGACTGGTGCCAATAACTCAAATATTTTTGAACCAAAAGTTTTGAAAAAATTTGAGTCAATGTGCAATCACGCGATGCACAATACTGTGGACGCGTTTTTTAAAATAATGTACCATTCGCCAGCAAGAAAATAATTTCCTTCATTTTTGCATATTTTCACGACGAAAAACGCGGTACTTTGGGCAATGAAATCTAAAAAACCGTTCAGTATAATTCTACAAAAAAATTCAGCTACAAATTATAACATATACGTGTCAAAACTGCGCAGTGAAATTTTGATATGAGTATTAGGTAGCAATAAAAAAATATTTTCGAAATCACTGCAAAACTCCGTAACACCTGTGACACTGACTAAATGGAAATACAGACATGAAATGACGTGGAGGTTCATTTGATATGTGCGAACTCCGCCGCTGATTGGCTGCTCCAGGTTGTTGATACCAGCCCCGTGTATGTTCGGCCCGTGCACGTCACTACAAGTTTGCTATTGGCCAGAGCGCCGGCTAGCAGAGCAGCTGTATTACGCTGATTGTCAGTAGGTGTTTCCGCCATGTTTCTGGCGTGTGTGACTGAGTTTGCCGTCCCACTGGCTGTTTCACTTCTGTATTCCTAAGTATACTCCGCGTCTCGACGCCTGACGGTGGCACTCTGCCCTACCGCAGGGACGTAGCCAGGGGGAGGGTCCATGGGGTCCAGACCCCCACACCCCCTTTCCGGCCAAACAAAAATAAATAAAACGTAAAATGATTTTTTGTTTTTCATAGACTCCAGAATGCAAGGAATACCCTCGGGTTCTACCAGCTACCATCTATAGGTTTTTTGTGAAGCTTAATATAATGGAACGTCTAACTAAAGATGAGGAATTTTTGACTGAATTTAGCTGCGAATTCTAAAAGTGTATTTTTCTTTAAATATGCCGGTCGTTGTAAAATTAATGTGTTTGTCAATTTGAGTATTTTTAACATTTCAATATTTTTATCAAGAAAACTGCTAAAATAGCCCCATTTTACACCTTGAAATACAAATTATTCCGGGGGCGGGCCCCGGTACCCACCGCTCTGAAGGGGGGGGGGTGATGTTGGGCCCACCCCAAACTCAAATCCTGGCTACGTCCCTGCCTACCGTCGCCGCGACTCGCCGACGACTATCTCGGCTTCACGACGTCCGTCCCGGACCGACGCCGGCTCGCTTCTTTCCTCTGATTTGCGCCAAAACCCCCCGTCACTTGGCCGGCAAGCTACGGTTCGCTTTGGGCCAATCAGGAGTCAGCTTACAACCGATGGCCCCGCCTCTCGAGGACAACAATCCCGGCCAGAACTGTATTTATTAAACAATTTCTTAATTTCTCGTCGCTATTTACATTCAGTTACATCAAATGGGTCATTTACTTGTTAACATTTATTATTTCTCAATTACTAAATATCTACAACACAGTAACAATTAGCAGAACTATCGGCTGGACCCCTCCCCTCGTGTCCAGTTAGGGCGGTGGTTCGGGCGGCGGTGGGGTGAGGCCCCGAGACACTCTCTGCACCCGCTTCTCCTCTCCCTCGTTTTCACAAAACAAAATATATACAATTCCTTATTTTTAATATAAAACTTGGAGCAGTAATGGTATCTTAATGAGAACTGTTGCAATGTGATCCTGATACAATGACGAGGAGAATGAATGGTCGCAAGGCATAGTTATTATTGCACATTGATTTATGATGGTTGACACTGATAACTATTAAATATACTAAATCGGGGTGGCGACCATATGGGCCTGTCACAACTTTAACTTATATTTGCACTGCAGTCAATACAGCAAATTAAGAATATAGAAAGATTTTAATTGTGGTCACATGTGTGTTACACTGGCCACTTGTTGCCTAAACTAACTTACGTGCCTGCTCTCTGCTGATACCCTAGCGGACTAAGTGTACAGAGAATTATCAATTTTGCGAAGCCCGCAACGTGATTTATCACGACATCAAGGTAAATCAATATGTATGGTCTGTTTTACCTTACGAATGTTACAGTGATAGAATGAGACGGTAGATATAACGGGTGTGCCCCAAGAAGACAAGCTGAAGAATAGAAACGTCCGCCATGTTTCATACATGCAATACTACTGAGAGAGACATCAAAACAAAGAAATAAGAGAGAGATAAAGAGAGGTCCAGTCTATCGTAAGGAGTGCACTTTTTGACAGTTAAGATGGCTTGGTACATAGCCTAATTCAAAACTAAAAGCATTAATCTATAACTGTAGGTTTTTTGAAGTAAATTTGCGAACATTAAACAATAACAACCCTAGATAGCTGTTTAAGCAAACGTTTTAAACAAAATTGTTTCCAGTGGTACGAACTTCTGAGGCACAATCTCTGACACCGGAACCTCGTGCTTTTAACTGCAGCGCAAGAGATCACGCGTAACGAATGAGTAATTCTGGATAAATATTTACTTATAAAGTTGGCAATTACTATAATCTAAGATTGTCATTGAGTATTTTATCCATATTGGCTTCAAAAAAAAGCGTAGAAATCAATTGATGTTTTCGGTGTTTATTTTATATACTACGCACTCTTAATACTGTATGTTTTACTTCAGAAAGTAAATTCAGTTTGTTACTTTCACGAAAAACAACATTCTGAATAAACAAATAAAAGTAAAAAAAAATGTTGGCAGGATAAATATCCTGGTATAGGAGGTTCGGGTATAACGTGAGAACTTGTAAAGTCCATATTGTCCAGATTTTGAATCCATCTATTGTGACTTAAGAGTGTGTCGTATTAAAACATCAGTATAGAATTGTAGGTTTAAAAAAAATAGACAATAGTTTCTGCCAACTTTATGAGCAATAATTTTTATCGAGTAATGTCTGAAGAACAATCTCTGACGCCGAAATCTCGTACATTTAATTACGGCGCAAGAGATCACTCTTAACAAATGCATAATTCCGGGTAAATGTTTGCAAATAAAGTTCTCAAATATAATTATCAAGGATTGTAATTTGTTATTTTTTCTATATTGACTTCGGAAAATGTGTAGATCTCAATTGTAGAATTCAGTGACTATTTTTCTACCACGCCATCTTAAAACGTGAACGTTTGAGTACGGTCCAATCTGTACACTTTAACCGTTGCTTAGGATGCTTTGTTTCTATTTAAAATTGACAGGGAACTGAAAGGGAAAAGTACCAAGGGTTTCAGAAGTGCTTACTTTGTCTTGTACAACCTATAACCAGATGGTAACTCAGAGCGGACTACAAAAACTATGCCAGTAGAGCCGTCAGACGGTGGGAAGAGGGTCTTACGGCCCTTTAGGAGAAGTCTTCGTCGGTGTTAAATTTCCACCTTTGACACGTGGGAACAGCGGTGTGATAAGAGCCAGTGTCCCACGCTTGACGAGAAGCATATCGCCTCTATTCGCAGCGCGCCAAACTGGCGTGCAAGGTTTTCCATATATTATTTTTCCTACGGGACTTTAAGCGATGACCACAACATTTTATTTTGGAATAGTATGAAGTAAAGACCAACGAGCGCCTCTCGCTTTGCACTTTACGAACTCAGGTGGTATTTTCGGATTTACAACAGTCTAAAAAAAATTTTTTTAAGTCATTTTGAGAGGCCCGAAAATCATGTTTCTAACAAGCGTGCTGAATTTTTGAAAACATAGAAGCATCTTTCATGTGTGTGTTCTTTTTCGTAGATAAACGTAATATGAATACGTTAGGTGGTTTCGCGTGTAAAAGAATACCCTTGACACGCTGCAACGCTGTCGACATGGCGGAATGACGTTAAGGGACAACTCAGTAGCCATGACCGATTCAGGATTCGAACCCGGGACCTCTCGCACTGTAGACAGGCGCTGAACCGAGTACGCTAGGAAGGTCTGGCAGGACTGTCAGAAACGTGCACTAGTTCATCAAGAGTACAGCTGACACCTCGGGCTATCACGTATGTTGCGCAATCCTGGAGTGACAGTTGAAAACATTCAAGTTAGAGCCGACCCTATTGCTGCGAAGAACGCTGCGTAACGCACGTCTTCAACAAAAGTGCGTCGTCAGCGCGTCCTCCGCTGATGTCGTCGTGACCTTAGCTGCGACACACGCGTCCATGATTCACCTCTGAGATAATGCGTGCGTACATGCGTGCGCCACGCACAGACTCCCTCATCGCTCACACGCTTATGGCCTGTATGCTTACTACACAGTAAAAAAAAGTACTAGTACAAGAAAAAGCTTGTAAACTGACGTCAAAACATTTATCAGTCTAGGCACTACACAAGAAAGTCGCAGACCATTAAAGTAGTCAAAATTTTTTAAATACCTGAGGACAATAGAGGTATGCATTTTTTTTTTAGCAATTTGTTCGCTACCGTAAATTGAGGTTACTTTGCACCCCCCTGGGTAACTTTAATCCACCCCATTAATTTATTTTTAAATACAAATTCTAAAACACTATTTACAGTAAAGTATAGGCCATTCACGATAAAGTGAGCACTGAATTAAGTTTTCTTTCTGCCGTTGCGCAGCCATCTTTGCTATTTTAAATATTAAAACTTCCCTGTAACTAAAAACCAGTGTAAACTTTTCAAAAGTTAACATCTATTGGCCCAATACAACATATTTTAAATTATTTACAAGTTCTGCCGAGTGCTCAGTTTATTGTGAACAGCCTATAATGCCGTTTATGACTGCTGTGTACTGTGACAGTTTAATTAATCCCTACTAGTAACAGTTATTTTTAACGAAAAATTGTTGTGTAATGTTACCCCATAATATGGCAAAGTAACCCCTGATATCACCTTACGGTATGGAATAAATTAACCTTCGACGGCCTGTCACGTTTTACAAAACATTTTGTGCTTTTACAAAAAAAAGTTATTTTTTTCTATAATTTAAAAAAAATATTGTAAAATGTTAAAAAATTAAGTTGTAAATGTACTAAAACCATTTGTAAATATACAGACACATTTAAGTATTTCCAAACATATCTTGTAAAGATAACAAACTAACTAACTTAATTTTTTTTAACTAGATTCTAATATTTTCTTGTTTAAATTACTAAATACATTTTTACTGTGTATCAACAGCACAATAAATCCTGTAATTATTTTATATTTCAAGCCAAGGATTGTTAGCTAATTTTCAAAACATGTTTTCCGACCAGGTACGACGAGAATAATGCCGCTCGTGTAAGTAGGTCATGCTGGTGATGATGCAAGGTCGTGGTTGACAGTGTACTAGGTAACAAGCTTGCAACCACACAGATATATCGCATTTTCTTAGCTTACTGCTCACGTGCCGATATTTTATTACCGGTTCATGTCTGTTCTTATGGCAGATGAACTAGAATAATAAATTTACACTTTATTTTGTAAGTATAAAGAATTCATAAATATTTGAGAGACACTACTAGAATCGAATTATATAAGTGCTTAGTTGCACCAGACTTCTATTCTGATATAACTTCTCGATGATTTTCCGAAATCACTCCAGGCTATTGAAGGGATGATTCCACGTTGCAGGCCACGGTCGATTCCTTCCTCATCGCCTATCAGTATGAATTAATCACTAACGACCTCGCTGTCGCGACAAAAACACAAGCCGTGCCTACAAACACTCCGTTTAGACTAATTCCAGAAAAAAATGACAGTTCTTTGTGTACTTTAATTATTTATTTAATACTAGACACATCACAACATAAGACAACATTCACTGTACTTCGAACTCACATGACTTAGTAGTAGCCTATTTATTTTTCTGCCATTTTTAGTGACTAAAGTAAATTTTATATATTTTACTAAACCCTTACATATTACAGCCAATATTGTCTGCAGGTTATACATGTATTTAACTGGATAAAATTTAATTTTTTATAAATTTTAATTTTATTTTAAATCCCTTGTAGTTTTTTTTCAGTTTTTTTATAGTGGCTACTTAAACAATTTGAATAGCTTCATAACCGAGATAGTTACTGCAATTACATTAGTAACAGTGATATTCACTTATGGATAAGTTTCACATATTTATATGTGCAACCAACCACAAATTAATTATTTTTTTTATTAATTTTATAATGATGGCGTAATATTATAATACGCTATGTATTTAATTGTCTGACTATAATGTTATTAGTTTACGTTAGTACAATGTATTATTATAATAATTAGTTAAGTGTTAAAAACAGACATTCAGCCTTAACTTCACTAAGTCACTAAAAGTCTAAGTAAATAAATATTGTGTAGTGGGCATGTGTGGTTAATTTTAGTCGACATGCATTGTATTGTCTAAGTAATACGGCTACAGCACAAAAAAATTGAATTTTATTTTACAGTGCTTATTGTAAAAAAACGTTTTTCATGAATATAATAAGATCATTGTTTTATCTTTATTCTTATAAGTCAAATGCTATTGGTTTGCTGCATGAAACGGTGAAACATTACCATGTTACTCAATAACAAAACAACCTGTTGAAAACTAACCTTGGTGATGTTTACCTTCTGCAGTGTAATAAATCTTTCAAAGCTTGAATGTTTGAAAAATGCTCAAACATTAAAGTTTCTCTCCGTACAAATTACTAATTCTGACATGTGGCTGTATACTTTATTATTTCAACACTCCCATATGAAAAAAGTGTATCTGGGCCAGATCTGGCTAAATCTGAAATTGGACAGATACGGCATCAGGGATAGGCAAATATACACTAACTCATATCTGGTCCAGATCAGTTCCAGAGCTGGTCAATTGAAGATATATGTTTTTATTCGCAAAACTTAATCAGTAATACAATGAGAACGGTCAAAATTTATTGAAGTCAATATGAAACAGCCAAACATACACGATGCGAAGATATGTTGAAAAGTTAAAATGAACTGAAACATAAATATAAACAGCCTATATGTTCTGTCGCATTATTGTTATTTTTAACTACACACAATAGTTATTAAGTTTTTGGTAATGATATGGAAACATAATTAACAAGACTTTCTACGGAAAATGCAAACCGTATACCCAATTGTAACATTTTAAAATAATTCAGTGCAAAATCTTGACAGATGAAGGAATGAAGAAATTCAGCACGATTGCTGTCTATTGTAGTTTTACGAGTAGTCCCATAGGCCACTGTTGCGCTCTGGTCTCGTCGGCTCACAGTATTATCGACTGTAGAAACCTGTCTGTCCTCCAGTGTTGCCACAACTACCTGCTACCCCTCCTCTCCTTTCTTCACCTTCCCCTTCAGATGTTCTCGGTTTCTCTCTCTCAGTTCCCTCCTTCCTTCTCCTCCCACCCTGGGCCGAACACAACGAACAAGCCATTCATGCTACTCCCACACTTTCTATGCAGCTATCACATAAATGGCTTGTCGGTACGCGCGCTCACTGCCGTTTCGGCACGCCTCGTCAGGTACAAAGGACTGGCCGGCATTGTCGGGCGCCATGCTTACTTGTCTCGTCAACGCGAGAGGCGGTACACTTGATTGATAGGAGCCCACGCCAAGCGCTTAACTCGCTCTTCGACGCCAGTAATTCGACTCGTCTTTATTGTTATGAAGCCATTTAGGATGTTCACGTGGCAAAAATTCAACATTTTATATTTGCTTGTCATAGTGTTAGTTTTATAGACTACATTTTGCACATGTAGAAAGTTTTTAGCTCCCATATTTTCCCCATAGCGGCATGCAAAAATCAGAATTTTCAAGTTACAGGGACATGTGACTTGCTATAATGAAATAATTTACACAGAAATTAGATATAATGAGCGCTATGCTAAAATATTTAAAAACATACAACAAATACATTTTGTCTTTTTTAAAATTACCATAAATGAGGTACATTTTCGTCATTTTCGGATTTTTTAAACAGTACAAAGGAATTACATTCTGCGTTTTTGAATATTTTAGCATAGCGCCCATATTACCTAATATCAGTGTAAATTATTTCACTCGAGCAAGTTACTTGGTTTTTGTTAAACCTATGTTTCTGTAACTTGCAAATTCTGACTTTGACGTGCCGCTATGGGATAATTATGAAAACTAAAAATTTTCTACAAGTGGAAAATGTAGTCGCAAGTATCGTCTATAAAACTAACACTATGCCAAGCAAATATCAAATTTTGAATTTTTGCCACGTGAACACCCTTAAGAACGTGCGGTACATAAATAATAGATGAAAAAACATTATTCTAAATCTACACACGTTTTCGAAAGTCAATATGTAAAAACCACAGAACAACAAAATAGCCAATCTTACGGACAAATCCTTACCCAGAATGATGAATTTGTTAAGTGCAATCTGTTCCGCAGCAGTTAAATGTATGAGAGTAAGGCGCTAGATATCGATATTCTGAAATACGTTACATGAGAAGTATTTTAGCGCAAAAAGTTACGAAAACTAGTGTCTTAAGATTTGTTTAAATTGTATTCGAGAAACGTACAAGTCTAAACGGATGCCTTTAGCACTGAATTATGTAAGAATTCAATTTTTTGACAGTTATGTTGGCATTTATTTAAAAAAAATGTTTTTGCGTCTGCCTCTTTTGGTTTGTGCAAAAGTGCACTCGGCTGTCTGTCCAATTGTGAAATATATAAGTCTGTCATAGGTAACATTTATTAGATTTTGACAATTCTCGACATTACCATGTGTGCACAGAGCTACAGAAAAACTATTTTCCTTTTGATATACTGAACATTTTGCCAGTCTGCTTAGTTTGTCTGTGCAGAAATCGCCAGTGATACAGGAACACATTGCTTTTTCCACTGAAACAGCTGTGTGAAAAGGGTGCCAACACAACTGTCAAAAATTGAATTCTTTCATGAGACAACTACATGCCCTCTTAAGAAGTTTTGGATTTTCGTAATTTTCAACATAACACATCATTCAATCTCTTTTCTAAAAGATTTAAATTTCGTTACAGCATAACATATGTACAGATAGAATTTATGTCGTCACGGGTAAATACATGCTTGCTCTGTTGCGGCATCAACTGTCCAAAGTGATTAATTAATATTTTCTACTCCTGACGTTTCTACAGTAGACTAATACAGACATTATATTATAATACTAACTTTAAATAAACCACAGAGAATTACTCTGAGCTGTAATGTAGCCCTCAGTTCGTACATTGAAACAAAATACATTTTATTGACGAAAACAAATAATTTTTACATGAAGGCTGCCCTTTCCTCTTCAAAGCTACTTGAACCTATTCAAATGTTAAAAGGAAGCAGATATCTCAAAACGACGACAAAGATATGTTGAAAATTGTTTTCACTATGAATCCTAATTTTAAAAATAATACCACACTAACCAAAATTATGTAATTTTCTTGTTATGGAAAAATTAGACTCTATACGAAAACTATTTACAACACATATCTCAGACCGTTTCATGATACTGTCTCTTGATTCTTCGTTAAATCTATTTTTTCTCAATCCATTAATTTTAAAAATAAAATTATTACAAACAAAATTATTTTTTGCCAAATTTCTAGAACGTTATTACCACAAGCGAATCTTCACTAACTTGCTTTTATTTCGAACTGTAGGCCTAAATAATTGCAATAATATGGCAATATCATATCAAAAATTCTTTAGTAGGATTAATTTTTTTTGTATTTAACAACTGAAATTCGAATTTGAGCCATGAAATATAAGACGCCGGATTTCCACTCTTTAGACGTATTTCGTCTAAACAATTTGTGCGTACATCCGTAAATAACTTTATTAGAAAACAGTTTTATTTTCAGGACCAAAAATTTTTTGTTAATTAGCGTCATGACTGACTTAGGTACCATCGAATGCCTTTTAACAGGAAAACAAAATAATGAATATGGCTGTAAAATAGCCCTTCGGCGTTCAGGATAGTTTAGATAAAAGAGAAAAACAAACATCCAAGCATCTGTATTTTTATTAGCTTTCAACACATGCTATATTCTACTGTTGTTAATATAATCTCCGAGATGTTGAACTACATCGTGCTCTAAGGTCGATTCTTGAACCCTCGTTCTTTGCCTGATCGCCGTCACATGCGAGCCGCTCAACTTGCGCCGGTCTTCCCTTTGACAGAGAACTACTCTTTACTTTTGTTCCTCGTAAATGATTAGTAAAATATGGGTTTTCAAATGAGGAAAATAAGTAATTTTACATTTGTATGATATAGTGTTAGTTTTGTAGACGTTACCTGAGACTACATTTTCCTCTTACAAAAAATAGCTAAACCAGTTTTCCCATAATGGCACTTCAAAGTCAAAATGTGCACGTTATTAGTTCTTATCAGCCGCAAAAACAAAATGAACATAAATAATAAAAAAATTACACTCAAACTACATGTAAAAAATGTTTTTGTATTTTAAAAATATATTTGGATTTTTTTTTTTTTTTTTTTTTTTTTACATTTCTTGTCGATTTGGGAAGAGATGGAACTGACGCAAACCACATTTATTGCCCCGGGCGAAGGAAAGTCTAAATCTGTTCGTGCAGCGACATCATTTGACACCAAGTGGAAAGATCAAGGAAAACTATAGCAAATAAAATTTACTAACGCTAATTAATACATACACCAAAATTTCACTCTTACAATTTTATTACTTATATATAATTGCTTGTATCTGAATATTTTTGTGGCAATACACTAAACGGATTTTTTGATTTTTGCCCCAGAAATACCACATAATTTATTGTCAAAATAAGCCAAAATGAAGCAAAATATATTTTTGCTAGCAAACGATACATTATTTTGAGAAACGCTCTGGCAAAATTATGTATCGTGCGACTGTACACGGTCTAAAAATTTTTCAAAGCATTTGGTTAAAAAATATTTGAGTTATGTGTAGGGCTAGGAAAAATTCGCGAGTTCTATGACCTGCATGCTAGAATCCAATGTCCTATGCATATTCAAGCCCCGTCTATTCGTTCATTGTCTGCTGTCTGAATGAGTAGCAGGTAATGGACAAATGGTAGGGCTTCGGTATACACAGGATAATGGATTCTAGCATGTTGGTCGTTGAACTCTCGAAATATTACTAGCCCTAGTTATATGTAATTATTTGATATAAATGATAGATCAGGGCCTTAAATATAGTACCATAGGGACTGTCAAATTCTGCAGAACATGTCTTGCGTCGTGTAAACGATGCATTAGCACATGTACATGACGTTAAGGCCACGCTCTTTAGTTTTGCAGGAGTTTCGAAAAATAAAAAAAATAAAAAATTAAACGCAAATTAATACATATACAAAAAAATTCGTTCTTACAGATTTAACACTTAAACGTTTGTATCTGAATATTTCTGTTGCAGTACACAAAATGGAATTTTAGTTTATTGCCCCTGAAATATCACATACTGTATTTTGTTGTCAAAATAAACCAAAGTGATGCAACATTATTTTTTGCTAGCAAACGGTACATTATTTATAAAAACGCTCCGGAAAAAGTTTGTATCGTATGACTGTACACAGTTATAATTTTTTTCAAAGCATTCGGTTAAAAAACATTTGAGTTATTTGCAATTGTTTGAAATAAATGAAAGCCCACGAAGTATACATCGTGCGCGGGCGGGCATCATTGGCAACGGTGGATGGACGGTGGGAATGAGGGTGTATGGGGAAGGAGGGGGGAACATGGTAGGGGAGGGGAGAAGTGGATCGCCTCTCGACAGACATTTCCATATGAGGTTACATCTGCTGTTGGTGGGAAGGCGGGGAAAGAGAGAGACAGATTAGATTTTCTCAGTCGGCTGGTGTACAGCGCGCGCGCAAAGTTTTGTTCCGCCCACTGATAATCTTCCGCTTATTACAGCGAGGTAAACAAACTGTGGCGGTTAACACTGTTGCCTGGTTGGCCCGCTATAGCCTTTTGTTGTGCGGGTTGTATTTCGTGCAGCTATCCGCACTATACAGCGATAACCGTTGCGCTCTTCCACCACGTGATCTATCTAGGAGTAAAGCCGTAAGTGGAATGGCCCCCCGGGGGGTGGGGGGAGATGAGAACTTTAACAAGTATCGGTGTCGGCGGAATCCTGTCAGGCGGCTTGTCGTTTAATAGTGCGTGGTAGATAAATAAATGTTGAAAACATCGATTGATTTATACGCTTTTTTTCGAAGCCAATATGAATGAAATACTCAATGACAATCCTTGATAATGGTATTTGCCAACTTTATGAGTAAATATTTTCCAGAATTACTAATTCGTTACGCGTGATCTCTTGCGCCGCAGTTAAATGCACGAGGTTCTGGCGTCAGAGATTGTGCCTCAGAAGTTCGTAACACTGGAAACAATTTTGTTTAAAACGTTGGCTAAAACTATTGTCTAGGATTGCTATTGTTTACTTTACGCAAATTGGCTTCAAGAAACGTACAGTAATAGATTAATGCTTTTAGCGTTGAATTATGTACCACGCACTCTTAAGAAAAGGTAGAAAAACTCAAGGACAAATTACCACCTTCCCTTTTCATCACATATCACTTTCGTCCTCAGGGGATTATCTTACTGCTTATCTCTTCGCTCGCCTTGACAGAGTCGGAGCCTCGCACCCCTTGCGACTGGTAGACGGCCATCTTCCCAGCGATGGTATCTTCGCTCTCCTGTACATTTTGCACCTGCACCAAATATATATATATATTTTTTTTTTTTAATATTCGGTTTTTTGAGGTTCCTGTTTAAAAAGAGATATATGCCACCACAGACATTTTTGTGAACAAAAATCCATACTTCTTACCTGCTGAAGGCTTTTGTACCAAAAATGTATTACCTGATTTCTGGAATACTTTGAAAGCTTAACAACACGACAAAAAAAAAGTAAAACGCAAATTAATATATTTTGGTTTGGATAGTGATTCACAATAACATTTCACACAAATTGTTTTTTGTTTGAAGTATTTATCTTCAAAACTGGCTTCTACAAGCTCAACTTCATTAGAACGTGTTTCCCTATACGAAATTATCACAGATTTCAAACCAGGCAACACTGTTAAGGGTGCTCTAGTGCGATAAAATCATAAATTTATACTTTTATGAAATATTGTTAGTTTTGTAGACGATACTTGTGAGTACATTTTACTTTTACGAAACAATTTTAGCTCTATAGTTTTCTCATAATGGGGAATCAAAGTCAAAATTGCTTGCTACGCTGCCATGCAAATAGTGAAAAACAACTGACCTACTTAAACAAAATAATTCACTGTGAACCTACATCCCACGAGCTAAGCAATAAAATATTTAAAAACCCACAACGTAATATTTTGAACTTAAAAAATTGCAAAATTACAAAAAAAAAAGTTGCATATTCAGCAATTTTTAATATACAAAACCAGTAAGTGGGAGTTGTTAAAATGTTTTATTGAGAAGCCCATAGTATGTTATTTCTTATATGTAAGTCTTCACTATTTACATGGCAGCAGATTATGCAAATTTTCACTTTGCTGCGCGGTTATGAGGAAACTATATCAGCTAAAATTGTTTCGTTAAGGAAACTGTACTCACAAGTATTGTCTACAAAACTAACATTAATTCACATAAATATAAAATTATGATTTTATCGCTCCAGAACACCCTTAATTTATGCTTATAGACGCAGATTAAGGAACTCGTCAACTGGTCGTGTGTTTGCAGTGGAATGACTGTGTTGGAGCAGTGGAACGACTGTGGTGGAGCAGTGGAATCACTATGGCGGAGCAGTGGAACGACTGTGGCGGAGCAGTGGAATGACCGTGGCAGAGCAGTGGAACGACCGTGGTGGAGCAGTGGAATCACTATGGCGGAGCAGTGGATCGACTGTGGTTGAGCAGTGGAATGACCGTGGCAGAGCAGTGGAACGACCGTGGTGGAGCAGTGGAATCAC
>PNEQ01094130.1:0-11502 GCA_003012365.1 Medauroidea extradentata | reverse complement strand
AAAAGGTGAATTTAAATTAACATGTCCCCAATTACTAGGTTATTGAATTCTGTTGTATCATACCGGACACCTGACAAACTCACCCTGAAAATGGCATATAGCCTGTTAAGAAAGATTTACATAACATAAATTTAAATACAAAAATAAAAACACCTTTTAAAGATTTAACCAAGATGGGGAAGTGGCTGAACACTTCACAGTGTCTATAGTACAGTAGGTCCTTTGTGCAGCAATACAATTAAATTTACTGCAACGCCCTGTCACAATACAAGATGGACTACGTGGTTTCTAAAAACACAAAACCTGAAACAGTCTACTATTAGTAGGGGCCAGAAAATTTTGCAGATTCAATGACCCACACACTAGAATCCATTGTCATGCATATTAGAGTTCCGTCTATTCGTTCACTGTCTACTGTTCCAGTGAGTAGCAGCTAGTGGACAAGTGGACGGGGCTCGAGTATGCACAGAACAGTACATTCTAACATGTAGGTCACTGAATCCACGAAATTTTCCGAACCCTACGTTTTAGAGGCAAAAGTATAGTTTATGTATGCAGTGATTATTACAATATATTGTGCACAGTACAACAACATGGTAAGCACAAAATAAAACAGTTCTTTCAAGTTCAAAGATGCAACCAAATTTCGACATCTGTTCAATTTATTGTGTTTATGCTATTCCACAGCGGGGCCCCCCGCCTGTAGAAACTGCTTAGCCAATAGGCGAGTTTAAGGCAAATGTGGTTGGCAGATAATTTGAGCGGAGTAGGAGTGGGTTTTGCAAAATGTGTCAATAGATGGTAGCACTGCTGCAGCAATTCTCACAGTCACTCACAAGAACTGCAACAATAATCAGGAAGAAAAACTGATTTTTAATAGCTAAATTTGTATGTTATTTTGGCAACTTGTGCAATCAGAATGCTCAGTCAACAGTCTGAAATTTCCAGCACATTTGCTAAAGACATTGAAACTGTTAGCCCGGTAGGTTCACTTTTTGGATCGATGAAACCTTCATACAGTTAAATTTAAACCAAGACTTATTATTCTTGAGAGTATTTTGACAACAAAATAATATTAACTCAAACCTACCAATTAAACATCGCAATATACGTCAGCTACCTTATGGTCTTCGCTCCTCTCAACTCAGCACCAGTGTAATCTTTGTTATTAACTAATAAAATCTTCATGTGTAACTGTGCATGCATTGACAATGAGCAAATTTTACAAATTAACTTTTAAGTAACCGGGTTCATTACATATTTGTCAAGTTTTTTTTTTAAGTCAGCGTGAAATTACAAAACTTACAAAGCCTGGCAGGCGGGCAGATGGCAAACAAAAATAACTGTCCAACCACATCATGTGTATGTTAACAAATAAGAATGAGTTTTCAATATTTACGGCAGTGTTGGAAAGAGCTAAATACAGTAATTTGAAAATTCAAAAACACACACAGAACGACTTTACGTGGCTGCGCGAAAATGTTTCAGAAGAATCACGTAAATATTAAAATGGTTTTTCTAAGTAAAATCTCCATTGAGAAATGAAGGGATAAAGGCACGCGGCGGGTACCGAGTCTGGTACAGTAATGCTTTTTTCTGTAAAATACACATACATTCCCAGTCTGTGTACAAGCAAAATCTTCCACCAACCAAGGTTAACCATACCAACTAACGTCACAACGTGAGGGCACATGCGGTCCGTGCTATTAGCAGCATGGCTTTCGTTCAAACTTTGTGCAAACAGTGTGAGTATAGAGTATAAGTATCACGTCATCAAAAACACTTCACTAGAAGGTGACTCAGGGTGTGGAACTGACTAAACTAATTACTGGTCCACAGTTGAGGCAGGTCCCGGTAGAGGAAGGAGCCGAAGCAGGACGTTTAAGATCATTAGATCTCAGGTAGTGGAAGTTGGCCAATGTTAAATGGTCCAATTCACTTCTAGAAAGTCAAATGAGTGGTGGTGATCAAGCTAAAGATTTGTTCTTCTTAGCTAACCTCGTGACTCCATAATCAGGCACAGCTCGTGGATATTGACATAGATAGGACTGTATTCGAGGAGAAACCCTTATCCCCAACAAAAGTAGGGAGGTCCAGGGGCACTATCCCTGAAAAATTTGGATTTCAAGGTGCAAAATGATGCTTTTTTTAGCAGTTCCAGGGTCTTAACACTGAATATACTTTTGGTGGATTTATTAATATTTTTTTTTAAAGGGACATTCTGTCAAGTAACGTTTCAAGCAGTTACCGCTATTCCAGTTTCACAAACAGTTTAGAACATTTCAAAGCATTAATTTTTTTTGACCAAAATTCACAAAATCCACAGAAATAATTTTGACAAATTTAACATGCCTTTTGATTACTGTAATTTTTTTAGAACAAAATTCACAAAATCCACAAACATAATTTTAACAACTGTAACATACCTTAAAATTACTGTGTTGAGAATTTGAAGTAACAAGTAGGTGGAGAAAAACAAGGGTAGCTGCATGGAAAGTCATGCAAGTTTAAATCATATCGGAGAGTGCTGCCCACACATCGGATTGACATCATAGCTCAGTTGTTTTCAAGGTTCACAAATCAAAAAGTTTCATATCATTTAACAAAACTGCACCGTTAATTTAATGCACTACAGTTTTTTTTACTATACTACATCTCACTGTATTTGAAATTTAAAATATTAAGTCAAAAACATGTTTCAACTAAATGGTCACGTAACTAATGTGTGGACCCGTTACTTGTACGTGAAGTTCATTCATCGTTCTTTTCATAGAACCAATTTCACAATAACTTGTTATACAGTGCTCACTTTATTGAGAACGGCCTATATAGGGTAAGGGCCGATCACAAGGAGGGCGGTTAGAGACTTCAAACTACAACTTTTATAAATAAAAGTATTTGTACATAATTAAACTATAAAGAAGCAAAAGACAATAACTTGTAACACATTAAATATCAAAAGCTGCCTAAATATCTCCATAAATTCAGTGAAATAATACACGTAAAATGTTAAATTCTAATAGTAATTCCCGTGGTTACGAAATACTCGCATATAGGAACGTTATGTTCTTTAAAAATGAATAACAATGTCTTATTTATTTTACTTTGTATTTTTAAGTTGATATTAATTCTTTCGTATGAAGTACATTATAATTTGTGTGAAATAATAGGCTGCAAAAAATGTTTACTGTAACACCAATACGTGAAGGAACAAGATCTAAAACTTGATCATTTGGCCTAGAGAAAACTGTTGCAATTTTAGGCAATTTTATGTAAGAATATTATAAATAAACTATTCCTTTTGGCGTAATAAGTTTAAAAATTCCATACATGTACTTTAGACCAGTTTTTTTTAATGCCTTTCAGCTGTTTTTTGAGTGAAAATGTAGTTACGACGTAAGAATTTTTTTTCTAATTAACTAAAGTGCGTACGAAAAATGTGAAAAGTTTGTAGGAAACGCCACAGTGTGTAGGACAGGTCATAAAATTTTGGTACAATTTACTGGAGTGATGTCGCGAAACAAGCAATTTGAGTGACAAGTTGTGAGTGTCGTTAGTGCAGTGTAGTGTAGCGCACTGTGGAGGCTGGACGGCTGGTAACCCACAAGCGCGCCAATTATCAGACACCCCCGCCCCTCTTCTTCAGGGTTCGTCAGACCGGGGTACGCTCTGTGCATGCATCAGCAAGGTCAGACGTGCTACTCACCGCACAGCCATGCCTAGTTCAGATTCAGACAGCTCGAGGCAGGAAACGCATACACAAGTAGATCTTTAAAACTTTCTCACATTCCTCAGACATCGCGATCGGCTGACGGTTTTGGCGAGTACATAGTTCAAAAGATATAATTACAAATTATCTTCTATAACACCAGCTGTAAAAATGAAAATAATTTACTGTAATTCCCAAACAATCAAGGAGGGCAATAGTACAAACCGCCACTGTCTATAATGGTCTAGAGCACAGAGAACAAACTATGTTCACTACCAACACTGATGTGAATACATTGAAACCCGTCCATCGTCATTTGCATTACCCCGTGCATTTTTCGTATTTAATTAATTTAACAAAACAAAGAGCTACACTGTGACCAGGGTGGCCACTCATTGCAACAAAGAAAATTCCCTGATTTTTCCCTGATAGAAAACCAAAAATTTCCCTGATTTTTGCAAGTATGAAAAGAACATTTTGCATTTCATTCAACACATTTTCCAATCAAGATAAATATTTTAAGACCTTTTTGACACTACTGTCAGTGAACTTGACAAAACATTCATCAGAAATAACTACGAACTTGACAAAGCAGTATAATCACACCTACTTAACGGTAATTTTTTCAATAAAAATGTTATAATGCTCTCAAAATGACATTATATTCCTTCCTGTGACTTTTGCAGTAGCTCAAAATTAACGAGACAAGAAAATTCCCTGAAATGTCTCAGATGAACCAAAAATTCCCTGATAATTCCAGGTTTTCCAGGTGGGTGGCCACCCTGGTGACATCCAGCCATAGGCCAGCATATTTTGCTTATATTGAAGCATTTTCTCCATCTTACTAGAGTCTATTGTACAAGAATGTGTAGGCCTAGTGTCGACAAAATATGTTTATGCATAATGGAACTTAAAAACTGGGAGTCTAAACATTGCGAAAGTAACATTCAACAGAAACTCTTCAGGTTTGAATACTATGTGTATTTTGTAACTGGGGAGGGGGGGGGGACATTTATCCAATAATTTGGTTCTGTAATGTTCATAAAACGTTCAACCACACAAATTTGACGAATTACATAATTTTCTTTAGATTTAAGGATGGTAGGTTTGTGTAATACATAGTGCCAAGTGATTTCAAGAATATAGTATGATCCTTGAAAAGGGTGCAGACTGCAGGGTGGATTGTTACTAGATATTGGCCTACTGGTCAGGTTGTATAGGGTGATGAAAGAGGAGGAGGGTGGGGAAGTTTGGCCTGAACGTTAACTAAGAGAACTTTTAAAGAAAAAAGAAACAACACTGAGAAGATTCAGAGGATGTGGAGGAGAACGGAGAGGGATTGACAGTTAATGGTGAGGACGGTGAGGGAGTGGAATGGCACTGCAGGAGAAGTTGATGACCGAGGGAATTTAGAAAGGGACTGGAAGATTGGCGCTGTGGGGATGGGGGAGTGTCTGCATGTAATATTGTATTGTATTATTTGAGGCCCTTCTAGGTACCTTTCAGTAACAAAAAAAAATAAAACATCTTTAACTTTCCTGTTTTACACTTACAGTACATTTTTTGCTTAAATGTGATAATGGTAACAAACGTAATTAATTACTTATTATTTTGTTAGGTTGTAAATGTTTGTATGGCACTGGTCTAGTTAGGTCTGCTTTCAAATGACAAAAACATGAAAATTCCGGACTTCACCAAACACCGCATATTCTGGTAATATTTTTAAAATATTTTTAAACAAATTACAACACCCAGTTATTATGCAATTTTTACACTTTCATGCATGTTATTTAAGTAGGTATTCGACTCAAGGCAATGAAAAAATGCTACATTTTAAATAATCAATTTAAAATATATACACACAATAGGATCTTAATTTCATTTGTGATATTTAGTATTCTGAACAAAAAAATTAAGCATCTGAATTGTAACCTGAAAGTTCAACAATTTATTTTGGCTAAAATACACAAGATATGCACAAACTGCCATTAAGATTGCAGGCAATAACAATCGCAAGTGGGTCACACTAGGCCGATTTGTTTTGGCCTCTGGCAGACATATGGCAAGCATAGCCGAAGCTGGGTCTATCATTATATATGTAGTCGTTTTGAGGCACAACAAAACTTCGTAAAATTGGAGGTCTACTATATAACCATGTCGTCTGCATAGATTTTTGTAGGAAGTTGTTCAAAATTTCTCACACACACGCTCCAAAATTTCTCACACACAAGCTCCGAAAATCCTCAAACAAACGCTCCAAAAATTCTCACACTCTAAAAATCCTCAAACACACTCCAAAAATCCTCAAACACACTCCAAAAATCCTCAAACACACTCCAAAAATCCTCAAACACACTCCAAAAATCCTCAAACACGCATCAAAATTTTTCAAACACGCTTAAAATTCTCAAACATGCTTCAAAATTCTCAAACACACTTCTAAATTCTCAAACACACTTCAAAATTTCTTTAACACTCCAAAATTTCTCGAACACTTCAAAATTGAAAGCCCACAGGAAAGTTGTATAGGTACATATAAGAAAGACACAAGATGGTGGATGCTTGTATAAACCGTAAAAATATAACAAATAACTGCAAACTATGCGACCAAAAGTTCTCATTTGTACAGCAGGCCAGTTTTAAAATTATAGTACCTAGTAATGAAGATGTGAAAGACGTTACAATACGTTATTTCTATTTAAGGCAGCCACTTGCCTCACGTTTCAAATGAGTTGCAGTGTGTTCATAAAGTTTTTTTTTCTACAAAAGAATTCCATTTGTGCTCATTGTGCCAACGTACGATAAGAACACACACTTCAGCCAAGGTTGGAACCTCATTGTTAACACACTATGCTCATTAAAACACTGTTCCTAAGTCCTCAAACATGGCTAAAAACAACTATTTCAGTCTGACGTACTTCAAAATGTACTAACAAAATGTATGTGAAACTCAGATTGCTATGTGCACTGAGCTTTGCTACATACTTTCCACAAATAAAATTATAATTGGTCACAGCTTAATGTCCCACAGTAAAACCGGTTTGGTGGGAAGCTTGCACGCTATCTGATAGCTTGTTTCGTTGAGGCAATGCAGCATTTTATGCAAGTTTCAAGGTCACACATACGTGTCTGTGTCACTTCTGAGCTTCAAACGCATAGGTAGGTGGTAGCCTTAACATCAGAGGTATCCTAACTCCTCTAGCCGAGACTACCTGCATTCCTGCAGCACAAATCCATTCACAAGTATATAAAAGCAGCAACAAAAATATATACAAGCTGCAAAAAAGTAATAGCAAGCACACTACACAGCAGCATAATGCAAGCTCTACAGTGCACTAAGTATCATTTCACTCCTGTAAATCTGTTTTTTTTTTTTGCCATAAATTTACATTACTCCACAAATCAATAATAAAAGCAGAATTCAGGCTGAAATTTTTTATTTGTTCACATACTTTATAGGTGATTTCATTTCAGAGTGTAGCTTTAATTTAGAACAGTCAATGTATCCCAGAACCACCAAAGCAACACTAACGTAATACTGCACTTAGATGTCAACCAAGCATTTCTCGACAAAGTAATAACCAAAAACAGCCTCCCTAGAAGCAGGATCTATTTCAAACTGTAATTTCCTGACAAGATAACAAGATAAGCATACCATTTGAAGAAAAAAAAATTACAACTGAAAACACCAATACACTGAACAAATGGTGAAAAGTAGTGTCCTGCATGCTATTACCCATAAAAAATCTCACGAGAATTTTAAACATTTGTTGCAATGAAAGTTTACAATTAGAATTTATTAGTTTGTGGACATACGTCATTGCTTATGTTTTGTTGACTAAACTTGTATCAAAAGACAAAATGACAAAATACAAAAAAACAAAAAAAAAAAAAACCAGATTCCCAATATGAGAAAAGGTGGAAAAAATACAGTGTACAACTAATAAAAAACAAGAGACAACAGAAGTTAAAATCAACGTTGATTTGTTTTTTCTTTCGTTTTTTACATTTTCTGCATTTTTTGTGTGTTTTTTGTCATTTTGTCTTTTGATACAAGTTTGGTCAACAAAACATGAGCAATGGCTTATGTTCACAAACCAATAAATTCTAAAAAAATCTGACATCCTACAGTTAAGTTTATGTAAGAATTTGAGATTTGGGAGGTCATTACCAACAGCATTAATGGTTGCAGTGTTAAAAAGCTTTTAACAAAGGTTTGATAGGTACAATGAAGCAAAGATGATCAGGTATAATAGATCCAAAACATGAAGGCAACTGCACATGCTACAGTCATGGAGAAAAATTTTTGTTTAATAGTGTAAATAGCAAACCCTGCAGGACGTCAGTGAGAACATGTAAGCCGACACATAATCAGCATTCTCTTCAAATTCAAGCAGTAACTGTAACATCTAACCGAAAGTTAAAACTACAGTATTACAAAAGGTAATTTGATTGTTCTTGTGTACCTGCATGTTATGTTAATGATAATTAAAAAATAATGCAATTGCAATACAGTAAAACCCCGCTTGTACAGCACTCTGTTCGTACGTACACTTCACTCGTCTATACAGATTTTCGCAACAATAATGAGGGGGGGGGGGGTCCAGTTGCAGATATCTATTAAAACGTCATAAGTTGCAAGTTACAGTATAGGTGTACAAGTTCAGCCCTCAAATAATGTTTTTCACGATGAAAACTGCAGAAAGAACGGTGCAGGCACGCAAGCTGCAAAGCACAAACTGCGCCATTGACCTACTGCCAGCTGTTTCTCAGAGCAGCATCCGCTTCTCTCTCGCTCATTCAACCTCTCTCTCTCTCTGTCTCTGTCTCTCTGGCGATGTGTCATTCTGTGTCTTTGTCGCGAGATGTGCCATGCGCTGCTCATCGCAGCTCTTGCCCCACCCATCGCTGCCACTGCCAGCCAATGTTGGCACTGGATGTGTGTCACAAACAAACAAAAAAAAAAGCATTGTAACTTGGCCTTTTTCCTACTCTTCTCGCCACTCACCTAAACCAACGTCAACATTATTCATAGTGAGGAATCTGCAACACGCATGTTTTTTATTTTTTTTTAATAATTGCTGTTTTCCAACAGTTTTTATACCACTATCATATCTGCGAAGTCTTATGGTTAGAAAATTAGTCTTACGGAAGTTACAGCCAAATGAAATTAGCACGATTTGAATGACAGCCAAAACGTGCTTTGGCCGGCTGATCCCTTCGTGACGTCGGTCACTACCCAGGCACGAGTCAGTCCACTGTGTGTATCCTATAGACTATGTTTACATAGCACGCTTTGTGCTACAAAATACATACAAATACTGGAAATCATAGAAAACCAGTGACACCAAGAAACTGTAAATGATGTATTGAACCACTGTGCACGAATAATATGGTCTGAAAATTCAACAGATAAGGTATGTGCCAAAGGACACAGACAGGAGAAAGAAATGGTTGAAAGTAATCAGGTGGGATTACAGTGACATCTCGGAAAAATACTGTGATTAAGTTTGTGAAGACCATTTCGACGCAAGTATGAATGTTAAATTACTTGTGTTATTATAATGTGTCGAGAGAATAATATTACACCTGCATCGTTATCCTGTACTTTTCTGGTTGTGATATTATTAGTCCTATCGTTTCGTGATTGTTAGTATAAATCACTTTGTTTATCCCAGAGCAGCAAATAATAAAATAAAAATCTTACCATATAGGCATAAGCATTGTTGGCCATCCTATAAGCTATTTAGCCTACAGTTTTTGGCCGATTTACTAAATGCTTTTTAGGAACCCTAATACCGATGTGCAGCTGCGAAAAATACATTACGTGTAATAAATACAATGCTACTAGAATGCCCATCATCATTTGAACATTTTCAGTAGTATTTATAAACTGTACCTACCGATTTTGTTGCATACTGTGCCAAAACAATTTTGCGTAACTACTTAACTCTACTGCTTTTGTAAGAATTATTTGTGAACACAGGCATAAATAGTAGTCAATATTGTAACATTGTTTGTGGCCTAAGAAATGTTTTTACCGAGTAATTTAGTTCTTTGAAAGACAAAAACAAATGATTTTAGTTTAGGTTCTTCACTCCTGTGGTGCAACCACATTATAAATGGTACAGCATATTAACAGTCTCCTGTAAAAATTTGAATTTATCATTGTTGCAGTATAGTTCATGCGACTCCAATGCAAAGGGCACTAAAGAATATTAAACCACAAATAATGGGCTGAGTAATAATGTCCCCAAACTAAAAAAATAATATTGCTTCAATAATTGTATTTAATTACTGAAGATGCTGCACAGTCTTTACACTCAACACTACCAACATGTCTATATTCATCATTAATGAGGACCAGGGCAGATTTTACCAATAACAGTGCATAAATTGGTGTCTCTTTTCAGTTTCACGTACCCTACAGCTGAGTTTCCGACGCTTTCCTTACTTGATCTGTAAACTATGTTTTACTTGTTATTAAATCTGATCCAATCAAAATTTAAAAAACAACAAATTATTTATTAATTTTTAAATCATGCATATCATAAAAAAAAACCTCAGTGTATCTATTGTAATGAACTAAATTATTGATACACACAAACTTCATTATTACAAGTAAAAATAATTTTAACTAGGTATATTAATTAGAACGTGATTTGTGTTTCAAAAATTATGAGCATTGTATTAAGAAATGTTAATTTTACTTCACATTTGCAATTTAATACTCTGTATTTTTTAAAATACAGAATTTAAAAAGTTATTCAATAGAACAATTGATTTTATATACAGTTACTATAGACGTATATAGTACCTGTCCTACATTACAGAGAAGAATATATATTAATTACACTGGCCCCCGATTTCCTCTACATGCTGAGGGACACATTAGGCCTAATATTCTAGGAACACCCTGCAAGCCATCACAAGTGCCGGTAGAAACTGCCTGCCTTGACGGCCACTGCGACACTGTCGCCCATCATCTCGGCGCCATTCAGATTATTATTCAGTCTAATTTTTAAACTCGGCATGCCACAGTTTTTTATCAGGTCTAATAAATTAACACTACCGTCGTTACAAGCCACGCCACTGCCCGTCACGGTGATAGGCGTATTCGTAAGCTTATTTCCTGTATGTAGTGCAACGAAGTTATTAAACAATTCATCACACCAAACGTGTAAAACTTAAAATGCAAAGCGATATTTGTTAATATGTCTAGTACAACTTCATATTACACTCTATTACTATATTATAATCTTGTGGCAACAAAGAACCAACAATATTGGAAAGACAATGTTTATAAAAAGTTATTCTGTAAAACATGTATTACTGTAACATTTTCTGACATGTTTCCCAACGTGCATGTCAACACCCATATACCTGACTTCGACGGAACGAGCCATACCTGGGCAGTGACGCCAGACCAATGCGGGAGCGTTTCGCAGTCACATGATAATCTCCACGTAAATTGCTACTTTTAAATAAAATTAATTTGCTCTACACTGATTTTTATGCAAAAAAACTGCACATATACTCTCATAGTCGTATTAGAATGCACCCCTTGCAATATCAACAACATTTATCACATAGGCATGTTGCCCATTGCTTGCTATGTGTTAAGTTTTCGATTTTTTGCTTTTCTTCGCTGACTGTGATTTTGATAAAACTTTCAAAGTAGAAAGTGAACATGTCAAACTATATTGTTTACATTTCGTTTCGTAATAGCCCAAAAATAATCACGAGACACACACACACACACACACACACACACACACACACACACACACACA
>PNEQ01094124.1:0-11501 GCA_003012365.1 Medauroidea extradentata | reverse complement strand
TTGTCCTAAAAGTCACTTGGCCTAAACGTCATATGATCTAAACGTCACTTGCCCTAAACGTCACTCGGCCTAAAAGTCACTTGCCCTAATCGTCACTTACCCTAAACGTCACTTGCCCTAAAAGTCACTTGGCCTAACAGGCATTCAGCCTAAAACTGTTTTAGGTCATATGACTTTAGGTCAAATGGAGTGTACCCGGCACACCTTGCTGCTGTGGCCGAAACGCTGGCATCTGCTACATTTTGGTGGGGGGGGGGGGGCTTCTGGCCTCTGGTAGTCTTCTACATTCACTACCAGGCCGCACAGGTACTTCAGGCCGAAGATTTTTCGTGACGCCTCATTGTTTGGCAGTTCCACCACAAACATATGTAGTGGCTGCCTGTCGCGCTGGGAGAGCTTGAACTCGATGTTGATGGGGTCCAACCCTAGTTCTCTTATATCATCTCGTATGAAAGAGATGGGCAATGTTTTTTCCAGTCGTTTTATGGCGACTTTCAGTGGCAGTTGAGAGCGGGGGGTGAGGACGCTGAACCCTGCACCTAATTCTTCCAGGATGCGGATCGTAGTCCTATAGTCCTCGACTGACTGGGGCATGTACTGTACGCCCTGCGGGGTGACCCTATTTTTGGTGGGTTGCCTCAGCTCTGTCTTGAGGAGAGACAGGACCATGCCATAGGTGACCTCTTTGGTGTGGTACACCGTGATGGGCCTCAAGTCGGGCTTGGGCTGGGAGGAGGGTTGCTGTACTTGGTGACTGGTTCCGCTCTCGGAATCCATGCTTGCGCGGCTGGCAGTTTGGGCAGTGTCGTCCGCTTTGCGCTTTTTGGCATCCGCCATGATGCCTGAGGTGTCCCCCGAGGGGGTGGGGTGTAAAGACCTACTCAAGATGACGGCTTATTTTAACCTACACTAAAACTATCTTAATAGAGCTATAAGAAATGCAGAGGCTGGCTGGCGCTGTTAAAACAGCAGCAGACAGGTAAACCTTTCGACAGTCCCTCGGTGTCAAGCACTTGCAAGCTTGCCTAGAAATTTAAACTCTGAACTAACTGGCCTGCGTAACCGACCTGCGAGCTATAGTTACCCACTCACACTGCGTGTCTTAGTTGTCATGGTTACGTATCCAACACACACATGAGTGACTGAAGCTGAAGGTCTGGTAGACTGGTAGATGACAGTGAGCACGATGTGCACACTGCGGCTGCCAGAACAGAACTCCCCACTCTCGATAAACAATCGACTGACGAAATTTGTTTTCTAGTCTTTTCAACTTATTGGTGCACGAGGTCTACAAATGTTTAATCTTTCATACTACTAATTCGCATGGGTTGATTAAATAAGTATAGAAAACATATACAAAGTGTTTGTTGAATTATTATCTTCTTTTTATCGTTGGAACAGTCACGTACAAATTTAAGTAGATTTAAAAATAATTTATAATGGTAAATTATTTTTACAAAATAAATTGTGATAGGTCGTATATACTTAATCTTTGTAATTTATTTCTAGTATATAAATTGCATATATAATAGTCGTATGGAAAAATATGTTCGCTGACTATGTTAATACATACAAAAATGTAAATACAATTGATAATTATTATAATATAATCACACTTATGTTACCAACTTCGATGCCAGAAAAGTCAGGTATTATGAATTTTCGTAGTGTTATATATAAGGAATTGATATTTATCGACAAAATTTTGATGCAAAGCCAGAGGTGTGATACATCTATCTGTAAAGTATGTATTAATTTAAGTACACTCACTATCAAAATACGATTATAATGACAAGTCTTTATGTAACCGTCATATTGTATCGACTTTTACAACTGCCAGTTGGGAGTAAAGCACTTTCGTGCTATGCAAGTGCCATATACAAGTTAGATGAGCAACATAGATGGCGGGCAATGCTAGTGGCACGTAGCAGTTAGTGTATGAACCACATATGGCCAAATAAAGCACTATCTTATACACAGTGCTAGAAAAAAGTACTGTGCAGGTTGCTTAGCAATAGTAGCAAACAAATGAGAAACGCCGCGTGAGAAGTTACACAGGTATCATTTTATGTGTGTTTACATACATACATACATACATACATACACACACACACACACACACACACATATATATATATATATATATATATATATATATATATATATATATATATATTAATAGCCGTAAACAGTAAATTAAAGCAACAGTCCCCAGCAAAGAAACATCACAAAATACCCACCAATAAAAACAGGAGGTGGCACAGTAACAAACACATAAAACCATAAGAAACTGTTGTAAACGAACGATAATAAAGTGGATGCAATGCACGATTAAATGAAGACAGGGCTACCATAGGCACCGGCAAACTAAAATTATTATTTTGATAATAAAATAGCCTCCTTCACCATAATAAACAGTTGATATAAGAGGAATATATATTAAATGATAATTCTGAAATTTGTTGTTCCTCAAAATAGTTACATTTCATTCTAATAAAAAAAATGTTGTTTTGTTTTATTTGCAAATAAAATTCACAAATAATGTTTAAGTTTTATCGATGAATAGTCCATTAGTACTGAATTTGTACTGAAAATATTAAAGCCCAAAACTTGCAGGCAAAGTTAAATGTAAATAGTAAATTGATATTACATTAATTCTTCTGTACAAAAAAAATATCAAAACAAATGCACATTCTGAAGGCTAAATGAATACCGTAGTCCGAATCAATGACGTAATAAATAAATTTATAATAAACCGATTTTAAGGAAGTTGGATGCATCCATTGTATACAATAAAATTTTATGTTAGTATTAAAATTTAAATTAATAATTAAAAACGTACACAGCATTACATTAAAATCATGTAAGCGTGACAGCTGTTCATTAATAGATTAACTTTTGAAAAACTAATTCAGTTGAGGCTTATCTGCTCAAAGTCTCGCAGTAGAAGAGTACGAAATTCCGGAATTACTCCAAATTTCGCAGTTACAGCGAAGAAACAAAGAAGACGAAAAAGTGAAGAAAAGGTCCCAAAATAGGCCAGAATGACTGGACATCTGTAGTTGAGACTACAGGTTAGCTCGCGAATAGTCCAGCTTGTGAAGACGCCAACACGTGAATAGGTCGGGACGAAAATAGGCCACCATGCGAACCCTTACTACACAGAAATTACCAAAGAAATAAAAGAAGATAAAATTTAAATAGAACATAAAACCTCTCGTAGCAAAATTGCTCACCAGACGAGGGCGAAGAGAATCATTTGACGAAATTACAGACGAAACTATCACAATTGAAGATTTTAAAAATGAGCTCTGCAGTTTTTACTATGTCAAAATTTTGATTAACTACATTATATATAAAAAAAAGTAAATAATGGCAACAAGTGCAAATATCTGCCAAAAAGGCAGGAACACCAAAACATTCATTTTGACAAAGTGTTGGTTGACGGCAAAGTGTTAAGAAATGCAACGGAAGAAGCTGCATAAACATTGAACAAACGAGCATCGACAATGATAAACAACAGTACCAACATCAGCCAAGTGCACTACGAAGCACAGTAGCATGCGACAATCACGTGGTTAAATACTGAAATCACGCACTGCTATGGCAGCAGCACTTGCTATGAAGACGAAGGTACGACAGAACAGCGTACAGAGGAATTTATGACGCTCGTCTACCTAGAGCTATGTTCCGCCATGGAGGCTAAGAAGCGATAGAGCGATAAGGACGACACTGGCACGCGCATCAAGTGCCTCATCGCTGCTACGTGCAAGGCTCTCAACCGGCGCATAGTGGTATCGTCGTGCTGCATGTACAGTCGTGGACACAAAAAGTGGGCCACTGAAGTAATCAAAGTCCACTTCGGCTGTGTGTAAGCGAGAGCCTGGCATCTAGGCAACCTGCAGAACAACGAATAGCGGTGCGCTCTAACTGCGCTGGGCACAGGTTGTGTTGTAGGATTGGAGCATCGCCCGTTCACACCTTCCTCAAGCGACCAGACACTGTTTATTGGCGGGACCAGTGTGGCGCACAAATCATTTAGTAAATACAAAGTGACACATGTCCATTTATGTTACTCAAACATGAAGATAGAAAACGTATTCGTAAAACACGGCAACGAAGTTACGAAAGGATTAGCTTGCAATTGCTGATTAAAACTTCGTTTGATCAAAGTTTTGATTTGACATTGTAACAAATTTAGGAAAGTTTTTTGGCTTTAAAGAATATAGCCTCTACTCTTACATCCTTGTTATCTCCTGGCTCTCAACGACCGTAAAAAGGAATCTTAAATTTTGGCGGCAAAATTTTGAAGACTGTATTTGGAACATTGGATGAAGATGATTGCCAAATTTTGGAACAACGGTTAAATTTATTGGTAGATTCACAGGATGAAATTTCAGTCAATGTAGCAAATCATAACATGTCGGTTAAAAATATGGAATACAGAGTATTGAACAATACTAAATATATTCAGAAATTAGCATCAAATTACATTGTGTCGTATAACCATTTGTATTCTCATTTAAATCATTCTATTGAAGAACTGCAGCTAAGTGCTGTCACCCGATCTGAACACCATGTTATTGAGGCTCAGTGAAGCCTTGGCTAATGCTAGATTAGAATTCTTTGACTTCAAAGTAGCTATTGAAACCAGTGTGCAAGGCAAATTAGTATCAACATTATTGTCTCCAGAAACCTTTCTTATGATCTTAAACAAAATTCAGCATCTTATCTCTTTGCCTTTCAATACGCTTGTGCCAGTAACATTTGATAATCTGTATGTATTTTATGGCTAAAGCCATGTGCAAGCTGTGGTGTACAATTCTTCCCTTAGTGTTATTGTAAATGTTCCACTAGCTAACAAGGACAGTCTTTTTCAACGGTATGATGTGTATCCGTTCCCATTTTTGGTACCCAAATTTAACAAATTTTTGTTGTTGAACCTAGCTAACACACTAGTCGTTAATCATGATCGAAAACTATTTGCTCCAGTAAACTCTAGTTTACTCTCGAAATGTCGAACATTTGGAGTTACTTTATGCCCTGCTGACTGTAAATTTTTTGATGCCATGAAGTAACCGTGAATTCAATATTTTCTTAGGGAGACCATATATTGATATTTGTGATAAGTCTTTTGTGAGCTTGAACCTACCTTTTTTACAAAAAAACTAATTCGGTTTTGATATTTGCAGTTAATGGCTCTGTTGAAGTCACCCTTTTGTGCAGAACTACTACTGAATCATTTCCTCCCCTCACATTAACTCAATCTGGTAGTGGTTTATCAGTAACACATCACATTGCGATTTGATAAGTCCATCATTTAAGACTTTTGGTTCTGTTAGTTCTATAATTCATTATAAACAGTCACCACCTACAATTCATATCCCCAAAACTAATCTGAAATTTTCTTCTGTCCTTTTTTCAAATTACCTGATCTCTCGTTGAATAATTCCTTCGTTAACGAAATTGATAACTTATTATCTTCCCAACCTCACGGTACTGATTTCCATGATGTGTTCGCGTCCTTCGTTCTTATCAAAACCAAAAATCCTATGAACATTTAAGCATTAGTGACGTTTCTATTTCATGTTTAGTGATTGTTTTAGGAATTTGTTTAACAATCTATTTTGTGCCAAATTTGGCTCCTTTCTTAAGCATTCTATTCCACCAACCACTGCTGTTCCTGAAAGGAGTGTTCTTTTTACTTTGCCTACTCCTCCTGATCCTAATAGTTAAGTAGCATTTGACTTTGATGTTAGTTTTGTGTGTGTTTGTAGTCACCCCTTGTGAGACTTGGTGTGTCTTGGGAGGGGGAGTCTGTGCCGTTTGTTTATGGCACAGTTTTCCTCTCTGACTAATTTGCAAAACCCCTGTCACAATCGTCATTTTTTTTTGATCATTAATGGCGTCACTGTTAAGCAAAGTGTATTTACAAGAATCCTGACTTTTTAAATTTTGTAATAATCAAATAATTTACATGGTATTTTACTATTTATGTTGTTTAATGTTTGTGAATTTGAATGTTAGTAGTTAAGAAAATGTCTGGTAGTGCTCTAAGCATTACCAAAACATAAAATATTTATGTAATAGTTTTAACAAATATTCCAAGTTGGTAACTAAATTTGGTTTAGAATATGTGCTATAAATAATGAGTTTATTACTTGTGAACTTATAAACCTTTCTCAGCAATTTTATTAATATTTTACTATGTAAAAAAAATAGAAGTGCAAATTGGTGCACGAACAAGTAACGTGTGTTCGATGTATCGAATTCACCAAACACTACTCTAGGCGTGATCATTGGTATTCTGCGACTATTTCCGCCTTCTTCCTTCTTCTATTTGCATAATGGCGTGATTACTTGTGAATTTTAACTCTCTAGTGAAATCCTCGTTATGAGGTGACATCCTTTGTATCTTACCGCTGTGGGTAAGTTGTTTATTCTTAGTTTTATTGCTCGAGTGTGAGTATTAGTGTTATTTGGGTTTTTGGGCTCACACAATGTGGTTATTTGTTTAATAACTGTAGCGGTTCCAGTGCATGGGTGATGTAGCCTATCCACGTGGTTTTCGTTCATTGCTGTGGAGAGGCCTGTGAGCCTATAGCCCCGGCATGTGATGCCCTGCACCTGCGCCAAACAAGTGGGACGCATGTTCTTTATATGATCTGAAAGCCTAAATTATAATTTAAATGCTCAACAGGTGTTTTGGTAAATTTCGAGAAACTAAATTACCAACCTAACGTTGTTAAAAAAAAAAAAAAAAACAAACAATATTTACTCATTCCAAAGACTTTTGAAGTGGAAATGTTATATTAAAAAAAGTTTTTATTTTACTTTGGTCTTGTTAAAGCATACAATAAAATGTTAAAAAAGAAATATTAATTATAAGCTCCGGGGCCCCGAGTTTTGTTTAACTTAAAACGTAACCATGTAATTCATTATTGTGAAACAACGATGATATTCAAAATGTTAATATAAGTGAATGTTTTAAAACTAAATACTCAAGTTCACGCATTAATAATTGATAAAAAAAAGAGGAAAAATTTAATATTGTTGCAAGTAAACATATTTGTTGGACATTTGTGTTTCACTCATATTTTCATAGCTAGTCACATAATTTAGAAATAAAGTAGCCAAAGTAATATTAATTTAAATAGATTTTGTAGGCGACTGTTGACAACTGTGGGTTCGACACTGTTTTTTAATTATTATATGAGACCATCTTGCAAGATGTAGTTCTTTAGGAAGCTATCGGCTCGCTCTCGATAGTAACGACTCAAATAAACGTAAGAAGTCTTGCTGTAAGTTATAATAACAAAAATAATGAGCTTGGTTAATACCTTTTCTGTAAAGAAGAATGAATTTAGTAAAGATGTCAACTGACAGGGGTATAATGTATGGAGACATGATGGTATAACGGAATGGAATAAAGTATTTTATTTTTTATTTGGTAATGTGTCATTTCAGTGTGGGTTTGTAGAACTGCATACCTGTAATAGTATTTTGGGTTGGATAGTGACAGGGACGTTTTTCATTGGTGGAAAGGTATTTCTTTGTTACTTATGTCTTGTGCGGGGTGCGCGTGTAAAGTTGTGATCAAGTACGAACATAAACAATTACGTTGTTAAAATTTAGGCAATTTACACGATGTGATACATACTAATGCATGAAATGTATAAAATAATAATTTATAAAATTTATAAATATAATTATTTATGCCCTAGAGCCTTCCTTTTAAAAATTGTTTGCATGTTAAATGTTATTTTAAAAAATCGTGTTTTTGATATTCTGTGTAAAAGAGGTCTAAATGTGTGGGAAAATTTACTTTTCAATTAGTTTTTGGCTTGTAACAAACAAAGCTCTATATAAAAGAGACTGGGTTAGATTAGAATAACTAAATTGTGAGGTGAAAGAGGATAGAGATTACTAGTGTGTGCGAAGAGTATATTTAGATATATAAGAATGTATGTTTGAACAAGTGTATACATACAGCTAAGATGAGTGAATGATCCGAATAGTGTCGTTAAATTGTTATGTCTTATTTTTTGGTATAAATTTGAGGTGTAAAAGGGATGTCTAAAATTGAGGTCTAATATAAAGGTCTAAAGGTGAGTCCTAATATTGAGGTCTAAAAGTGGGGTTTAAAATGAGATCTAATATTTAGGTCTAATATTGAGGTCTAAAAGTGAGGACTAAATGTGAGGTCTTAAATTGAGGTCTAAAAGTGAGGTATAAATGTGAGATCATAAATTGAGGTATAATATTGAGGTATATTATTAATGACTACAATTGAACTGAAAGTGATTGAGCACCTCACTGCACTATAAGAACATATAGATACAGATATAGAGATAACATATAGCTGCCTGAAATAGTAGCATCCTTGAGAATTGTATAATATAAATAGTGATCTGCAATAGTTCGTGTGTTGATTGATAGTGATCGTTATCTGTTGGCCAGGGTTTCTTTTTCTCCACGTGGACCATGACTGCGAACTGTTCGCCGATGTTCGCCACCACTTTGACCAATACGACGAATGGTTCACCGATGTTCGCTACCACTTAGACCACGATGATAATTCAATCGTCAACATACGTTAACACTTTGTCGATGTTCGTCACTGCTTCCTCAATGTTCGTCACTGTTTCGTCAATGTTCATCATTACTTCGTCAATGTTCGTCACTGCTTCGTCAATGTTCGTCACTGCTTTGCCAATGTTCGTCACCACTTCATCAACATTCATCACCACTTCGACAATGTTTGTCAATGTTCGTCACCACTTCGACAATGTTTGTCAATGTTCGTCACCACTTCGACAATGTTTGTCAATGTTCGTCACCACTTCGTCAATGTTTGTCACTGCTTCGTCAATGTTCGTCACTGCTTCGTCAATGTTCATCACTGCTTCGTCAATGTTCGTCACCACTTCGTCAACATTCATTACCACTTCGACAATATTTGTCAATGTTCGTCACCACTTCGTCAATGTTCGTCACTGTTTCGTCAATGTTCATCATTGCTTCGTCAATGTTCGTCATTGCTTCGTCAATGTTCGTCACTGCTTCGTCAATGTTCGTCACTGCTTCGTCAATGTTCGTCACTGCTTCGTCAATGTTCGTCACTGCTTCGTCAATGTTCGTCACTGCTTCATAAATGTTCGTCACCACTTTGTCAATGTTCGTCATTTTCTTCGTTAATGTTCGTCACTGCTTCGTCAAAGTTCGTAACTGCTTCGTCTAAACCTGGGTCACCATCGTGGATAATAGCAGCTTCCGTAGCCGTGTTGTAGGCGTCGCTTCTGCTAAGAGGACTTTGTGTTCAAGATTGTAATACAATTACATGAAGCTTATGAGTGTACAAAGGCTTGGTTTTTTTATGGTGCGACTGGAAGACTACACATCTTAACGAAGGGAAAAATATTTGTGATAAGTACCTTTAGTCTCATTATTATGAAAACATAAACTATAATATAATATATTATATATTATGATGAAAAAATATGTGTAAAAGAATGTGTGTTACAAAAACAAAATTATAGATGTATAAGAAACAATGATAGGCAGCAAAAAATTGAAGTCTGTACTCGAGTATATGCTCCAGTATATGCAGAAAGAGAAGCTGAGACAGGTTCAGACAGGTGCAGCAGTATTGGTGGGGAAGAGTGGGAAGGAGGGGTGAAGTGCAATGGCAGTTCAAGGTCAAGTGATGCATGATAGAGATGCTGGAACAAGCCTGACAGGTGCAGCTGTAATGATTGTAAAGAGAGGTAGGAGGGGGGATGTGAGCTGGGACAGGTTCAAACAGGTACAGCAGCTCTGGTGATGTAGAGGTGAAAGGAGGGGGAAGTGCAATGACAGTTCAAGGTTATGTGATGCAGGAAGAGAACCTGGGATAGGTTCTGACAGGTGCAGCAATAATAGTTTTAGAAGAGGAGGAAGGAGGGGGGAGGGTACTGTAGATAACTGCATGGTTATACAAAACTATAGTCAGTTCCTTGCTGGATGCTGAAGAGATCGGGTGCTGTCCGTCATGTCTGGGAGATGTGTATTAAGTTTAATAATTAATTACTTAATTAATCGTAAATCGAAAGGGTATAGATTAGATATTATAGGATAACTGATCGATTGAATCGAAAATTATTAATTGTTTGATTTGATTGATAATCGATAGGGTATTGTGCATAAGAAATTAAATAATAAATAGTATCGATTGATTTTAGATGTTAAGTTATTAAAAATATTACAGGATATGTATACACATATACTGCATAGCATGTGAACCTTACATAAAGTACAACACTTGAATTAAATAATCGATTACTCCAATATAGGCATTACCAATAACTTCAAGGTCGAGTCGAAGGTTACCGAACATGGCCGAGCATATCTGTTGGATTATTTTAACAAAATAATTGTTACATAAAATACTTTTTAATTTTAAAAAATTAATTTTTTTAAATAAATTTTTTAAATGCATGTGGGGTTGGGACGGAATGCAAAATCAATTTTTTTTTCGGAAGACTCGGGAGAAACCTTCAAGACGGCGATGGAAAACAAGATGGTGGGATTAATTTTTTTTTTCGGAATTTTTGAATTTTTTTTTTTTAATTTTTTGAAATTTTCGAAATTTTGGAAAATTTTGTTAATTTGACACTTAAGGTTAAGGTAAAGGTCATCCAACATGTTGGCCGGGGGTGTCGGGTTACAGGGGTCAAAGGTCAACGACCAGCCACAGCCGCCAGCCGCTGTCCCCGGATCCACTCACCCACAGCCCACAGCCGTCAGCCGCTTGTCCCCGGACGAATCAAACCATACCACTTATATAGTTTGTATAACTTAAGGAAAATTATACCATCGGAGCATGTGAAAATGAATATCTAGAAGAAAATATTTCGCGAGACTGAAACTCATTCAAACAAAGCAAATCGCTACGCAAACAAAAAAAAAAACTTAATTCGATATTATTTTGCTGACTGCATCATATATAGGAGGCCGCGTTGGGTGAAGTGACTGCTGCTCGACAAACCTAAGTGTGTCTTCGGAAAATATGTGATCTACAGCCGTCACCTTCTCTGAAACACCTCACCCTCCTACTCTCATTTGCCATGCTACACCCTCCCTGCCAATAGCGAGCAAGTGGCATGGCCGTCGCGAAAACCAGTGTGTACAGTCTCGTCAGCTGAAAAGTGACAACCGGTGTGTAGTTAGCTGTTGTCCAGGGGGCCTAAGCTCGAACTGCACTCGTATACGAAATGTTAAATTTTCTGTCGAAACTCGCACAATTAAAAAAAACAAGTAGATCTATACAGAACTAATCAGCCTACTTTCCTTTAGTGTATATTTTGATAACAGAAATGTTTGCTCAAGGGCTGTAGGGGGAGGAGTTATCCTAGGATTTTAGAACACAAAGAAAAGAATGCCAACGAAAGCAATATGATGAAAAACTAAAAAATTAGTAATCATACTGCAACATTTAAATTTTGTGTAGAATTATTTACTTG
>PNEQ01094121.1:0-13504 GCA_003012365.1 Medauroidea extradentata | reverse complement strand
AAATTTACTTTATGCCTCTATCCCACTTCTGACACCAGTGTTACAAGTTTGAAGAGCACAAACTTTATATGTGGGCAATTCCCATGAGTTCTTTGGGATAGAGGTCTATAATTACAAATAAAAGAGTTAAATTAAGTACTGGATTTAATAGCTCACAAAGCTACGAAATACACAAAACAGTAATCAACTATAACTCTCAAAACACAATTAGTTATGCACACAATTACTCCTGTGTCACAGACACGTTAATTAACTTTGACAATTAAAGCACAAGAAAAGTCTACCATCTATTAAACACTATAACTCACAAATAAATTCAGTCTAATATCCAATCAACAGTATTTATATTAACGACAATGTACAACCCTATCAGTCCGAAGTGGTGATGGCTCACCATGTGCTGCGCAACACCCCGAGTGCACCGCTGTCTTCACTCTTGAGGTCTTCTGTTCGACTCCCGTCGCGCACCTCCTCTTCGCCTGTCAGCCCGCCGCAGCAGTCCTCTTGTATCGCCAACACTGCTCCGAAGGTAGCCGCCTGCCGCCTCACAGTACACTCTGACGTCACCAAGATGTCTTCACCAGTCTCTCTCCACAGGCGTAGCACCTTCCTCTAGCACTACCAATAGCGAATTCTTCTCAAATGTGCCGATTCTGTGCTTTTATACTAGCCCAGACAGTCGGGTGTTCCCCGCATTACAGGGGTCTAAAAATAGACATTTCATCATGTTTCGGATGTGCTTGTAGTCACGTCGGCCGTCCTCGAAGGGTTAAGATGCAGTTGGGACAGCTATCTATGACGTAGTTTAGGCGGGTTTCCCACTATGAGCCACCCGGGCTTTGAGTCATCGGCCAGCCCTCAAGGTGTTACGAAACAGCCGCCGACCACTGGCCTCCAGGAACATGGCACGCAACAATATAATCATTAAATGAGTATGGACGAGGAAACTCTGCGTGGATGTCTAGAAAGCGTTTAACCATACTTGTTTAATAATTGAGGAGTGTTTGTGGGAAATGGTATAAGTGCCGAAAAATAAAATTTTGAGATCTGTCATTGAAAACATTGTATGCCACGTTGCTAATACCATAGAATGTGGTATAAGTGCCAACAATCCATATTCAGTTCAAAAACATGCCGGTAGAATGCACGTGGTGCAACTCCATAACTGTTGGCATGGAGAATGATACAAGTGCCATCTGATATAAGTAGCCATATTGTGTTTCTTCTTTGGTGTGTTTGGATGCATTCTAGATTGAAATGGACAAGCGTACGGTATTAAAGTCTGTTAGAAAGAAAGTGGCTGTAAATAAATACTTGAGGATCCATGGGAAGCCTTATACAACTTCAAAAGTATTGGAAATACCTGGAAAGATTCCAGCTTCAGCTGAGGTATGTTTTTCATTTGTAACCTATAAATACATGCTATAAACATGTTTCTGTCTACAACAATAGCAATCATAAACTATTTAGTAAATGGATTGTAAATTTTAATGGACATTGTAGCACTTGTTTTTGTTTTCATGTAGTAATCATTAAAAAACCATGTTATTTCGTTGTAGGCAAGCTGCAAGTGCAAATACAAATGCCATGAACTGACGAAGGAATGGAAGGAATTACTATTCCTAGAACTGTACAAGCTCTCTGATGAACCGTATAGATGTCATTCCCGTTCAACGGTGGCGACATGGAAAATATGAAGATCCAGCTGATAGCAAGCGGCAGTGCACCATGACGTATACTGTTCCCATTGAAATAGGACTTGTACAGGTATGTGCTAAAACATTTAAAGGCATTTTCTCTCTTACCAACCGAATACTTCAGACACTCAATGGAAAAAAAAAAGTTAGGTCATGTGGCATATTCCGATGGTAGAGGGAAAACACCATCACACAAACACAAACAAAAATACACAGATGATGACAGGAATCTTGTGTGGGAACACATACAGTCATTTCCACGCCAAGCAAGCCACTATGGAAGAAATAAGAGCAGTAGGGAATATCTGAGTAGTAGTAGCAGTAGTAGTAGTGATTTAAATTTTCACAGAATGCATATTGCATTCACAGACAAACACCTCGAATCCAAAGTAGAATATAGATTTTACCAGCGAGTATTTCACAAATTGTTCCCAAATCTATATTTTGGATTGCCAAAAACAGACACATGCAGAGTATGTGATAAGCTGCAATGTAAAATTAAGGCCAATGAAACAGCAACTGGCCAATTCTCCATACGAACACAACTGACCTTGCACCAAAAGAATGCCCAGAAGGCCCTCGAACTGCTAAGTCCATGAAAGAATCACAGCTCCCTGCAAGTGATTTATGTTGCTTATCAATGGACCTCCAACAGGTTATTTTCTGCCCCACTCTTACTCATAGTAACATGTTTTACTCGAGGCAGCTGTCGGGGTCATAGAAAAACGAAAAAGAAAGTGCACACCCTTGGTACCTTAAGAAGTGCAAGAAGTTATCAGGTCTGCAAGGGTTAACAATCCCTTCACGGTTCTCACTATGAAAGAAGAGGACTTTTTTGATTTTGGGAAAGTTGCGGATCGGTTTCTCAACACAACCAAACTCCAGCTTATTAAACTATCTTGGATAAGAGTTTGTATTGACAATCCTACGTCTATTCTGGCCAAGAAAAGCTTCAATGAACTTGAAGAATGGAGTGAGTGTTTGGTATTCAAGAAGTCGCATAACTTGCAGCAAGTGAGAACTTTGGAGAACCTTCCTCAGTGTAAGGCATCACATTACATAAGTGCTGAAAAAAAAAAACCTTTTGTCAAAGCTCGATTTTATGGATGTAAAGTACCATTCCTTTTACAGAAAAATCTGTCAGTGGTATCGTGACACTTTATCAGAGAGTGATAATGGGATAGTTTTTTTTTTTCAAAAAGTGATGATAAACCCTAATAATGTGTAAACATAACAGAATCTGTATACATATTTTTTTTCTCGCAGGAAAGATCCTGGTAATACATGTAATGCCGAATTTAGACTACTATAAATAACATTTGATTGGTTTTTCACTTGTCATTTACTGAACATGTTTAATTTTTTGTTTTTCTCACAGGAATAAGGCTAACAAAACCTTTACTGCAGCATTTCACACATTGAATAACTTTTGACACGTTTTTTTCGTTTCCTGGAAAACTTACTATTTGGCACGTATACAGTTTCCCACAAACACTCCTCAATTATGACAATATGTTTAACGTACACGATAGTGCTGTGTTCTTAAAACTTCATGCCATATATAACAGGAATCTTCAAGGGCGAGAGCTGCGGTGATATAAATCACTAGAAGCCAACAAGAATGGGTCTGAAAAACTTTCAATGTTGATAATATGGAAGCCATCATAGTCACACTGCTTCGTAAAAATGCATGGGTGATTAATAAATATTTACAGTTTCATAACTAGTTTGGTTCTAACAGTTCAGGGATTGGCCACCAGGTACTTAATTTTGGATTAATATTCCTTATTCAAGTTAAGAAAGCTTGGTACTAATGGTTAGTTCCCAGTGTCAAGTCTTGAACTTGTTAGTTTACTGTATCTGTACTTTCATGTTAACTGTATCTGAACGCATAACAGTTACAAAATTATTCCTGGCCGAAAGCAAACCTTAAAGGCAGCACAATAGTGACTAGTGGAACAATGTTTCTTCTGATGTAGGCCTACATGTAAAGTATCCTCAGTTTTGATAAAATCGTTATAAATGTTTGATGTTCAATCGAATGCAGATTTACTGCGGTAAAAATGGGTAATTCTTAATGTCTTTCATCGATTAAGGCATGCTTGTCGCCCAGGTGAATGGTGTTTTTATTCATATTACAAACATATGCTAATAAGTTTCACATTTTAAAACTGATCAATTTCTCATGATGACAAGAGAGTAATGTTTCTACAGCATAAATGGGACGTCGAGGCAGCACTTTCCTGACCCAAAATAAACAAAACCATAATCTGGTGACGTAGCTAGGTGATAGAATGTCATTCCTGGCCATGTGAGGTTCCTGAAAATTGCAAGTCTGCCATCTCCTTCAAACTGCATGCTCCAGCAATCTGAAACAAGTAAGGAACATTCTAGACAGGACAATGCATTGGGCAAGGAAAAAGAGAACATAGACTGAAATATGTTATGGTAAGTTTTCAATCTGGAAAAAACATTGGAAAACCCACTGAACTTGGCCAGAACATTTTATAGAAATATATGTCACTCAACATTGAGTTACAGATTAAATTACGCTCAATTACACTTATGCAAGAATGATATTTCGGCTGCGAGAAATGTTAGAGAATGGAAACATTTTTGTCAAGAGAAATTCAAAACAGTTACCTAATATTAAAACATAGTTTGCATTCAAAAATAGCTGAATGGAATACGAGGGTTTTTTTTGACAGAAAATTGATTATAAAAAACGGAGGTCGTCTAAAAATAGTACCTGAAAACAATAGCCAGAACTGTGTTTTTGTGAGTGTTAATACACCACCATAACTCTCTTAACTTACTAATTTGTTATGATATTTTTGGATTCAAAACAAGGGATGTGTAAGATAAGAGTGACTTTTATTTTTCGAGTCAAAGAACTACTTCCATGCTCCCGAGACAAGGACCACCCTTATGCTCCTGAGAAACAGAACCACCTTTATGCTTCCGAGACAAAGAACCACACGTACATCTTCAGTCTATAGCATCTCACTAGGGGCCCGATTCTTGAAAATGCCGGAATAATTTCACTAGCAGATTGACTCAACAAATTCAATCCGATAGTGTGTGGAAATGTGGATTCCTGTATACTCTCGGAATAGATTCAGTAGGAGAACCATCAGACAGTGAGAGAAAGTTGAACAGAGTTCAACGAATGCATCTACACAAGTACAAAATGTGAGTAGGAAGAAGAGGAAAATCCAGTGGCGGCATAGGCCACTTTCAGTTTTGGTGGAAGCATACGAAGGTGTCAGTAATGTTGGTGATGCAGAATTATTGTAACCATTTTTAGATAAAATTACGCGGGATCGATTTTATAAACTCAGATCAACATTGCAAATGGCAAACTTATTAGACATGCCAGCGAACTGCAAAAACAAACTATACAAAGTAAGGCCTTTGTTATGAAGCAGTTCGTTCTAAGTGTTTAGATTTAGTTCTGGAGGAAGATCTGTGTGTGGATGAACAGATTGTACAATTTACTGGCCGTTTCTGCCTCAAAAAATTTGTGAGTGGCTAGCCGTGTCCATGGCTTCTTAAAATTTTATATGTATGCGGAAAGTCAGGTCTCACATACAATTTTCTTATGTATCACAGCAGTATTGAGGAAGTAGAACCAGAGGACATAAAATTGCATGGTGTAGCTCAATCTGTGGTAATGCGTTTTACAAAAAGGATTAGAGAGGAAAGAGGACATAAGCTTTTTTTTTTTTAATTCTTCTCATCCTATAGCCAGTTCCAAGTCATGATAGAAAAGGGTGTGTATCGTGTTGGAACCGTGAGAGCAAATAGATTTGGGAAAACTCCACTGATTTCAAACAGACATGCTATGAAAACGGAATGTGGGTATTCTGAAGAGATTTCAAACCGTGAAGAAAACGTGCCAGCTTAAATATTTCCTTAATTTACATTTTTTTTAACTTAATACTTTATTTTAATATTCATTCAATCGTTTGTTAAGGCAAAATAAGTTTATCAGTGCTATTCATATTCTCATTTTATCACCATATAAAGTATTCGCTGCTTTTGGGGATTTTTAAAAAAAAATTTACTTGTTTTATTATTTCGGCCATACATTAATACGGGCCTGTCTTGCCAGTGCCTTGGCTGCCTTTGCCAAGGCTCTCAATTATAGTTAAACGTCTCCGGAGTTTTATTTCACGCCGAACTGAATGTTAACTTCTGCTGTCCACGCAGCGATCCCACGCTTTGGGGCGCTAACACTGTACCTTTTACCTTCCCCACCCCGTTCTGTTCGCCAGAAAGTGCTTGTTACAGTGCTTGTAGAGTCAATCGTAACTGGTTTAATCTGCACTATGTCTAGTATTGTAGGCTGTCTTAGCCGTTTCGACACTCGTGCGCCATTTCTTGACAGTTTTTTAATCTCTCGTACCTGTATGCAGTCTCCAGCAGTGTTAGTTTGCCGCCATTATATGTTACCACCTTGTGCGCGACAGACGTGTTTCTGGACGAGTGTTATTTTGTGTGTTTTATGTGTGTAACACGGACTACTTTCCGCTCAAAATGTAGTCACTCTTGGGCTACTCTAGTTTTTTTTAATCTGTTTGTAGAAGTAGTGCCATCGTATCCATTTTTGGAAAATGTAGTGAGCAATTTCAACAATTTACTAACTTTAATTTGCTACCTACGTATCGTCTCTTCACCCTCATCTTTGAGGGTCCAAGTCGCAGTCATAGTCGCAGTTTCAGTTCCAGTCCCAGTTCCAGGTTATAAGTGTTAGCTGTACTACCGAAATTCTCCTGTCTCTGCCGATTTGGCAGACTGGATTGGCCATGGCGTGGTCTCCCGACTTCCGCAGAATGCCGATAAGTAGCCGCCTCATGGAATGTTTTTATTATAGTATCCTGTTCTGAGGATGCTGCAACCTATGGTAATGCGACTCATTCACTTTTTTTGCCTGCCGAAGTGCAACACAGAAACTCGATTCACAAAAAATGTAACCTATTTTATTTTTACTGTCTATTATCACTATTCTGTTAAAGTTTATTTGTAAGGGGCCCAATTTCTATAAAAGTAACAATTTCTGAAATAATGTAAATGTAATGTGCGAATTTAACAACCAGAAAATTGTGCAAATAAATACGCAAAGCTTTATATAGAAAATTACTGGCACTTGAACTTATGTTTTATTTCTTTTCGTTAATACACACATCCTCTAAGTGAAATAAATCAAATAATGAATAATCGTTCTCTGATGTCACGGTTTAACAGCATGCAATAAATTATCAGATTTTGTCTATAGTGACGTGACTACACCCTTGGTTGCTGTGTTCTTAAACTCTATGTAATACCTAACATTGCAACTGTCTATTATGATATACAGTGACCGAGAGAGTGTAACAATGTGACGGTAAAGTGGGTCGACATAGTGATGGCTTCAAACTTTGTTGGGAAGGGTGAATGTGACAAAGTCCGAAGGTGGTCTAAAAAGAAAAGAAGTACGTCACTGTGGAACCCCCGGAAATTGTTACAATTTATAATCATGACATGGGAAGGGTCGATTTGTTTGACCAGCTAATAAACTACTACAGAACTTTTATCAAGTCTAAAAAGTGGACTCTGTGATTAATTTTTCATGCAGTCGACACGGCAGTTGTTCATTCCTGGCTGGAATACCGACGAGATACGGAGCTCTTAAGTGTTCCAGCAAAGAAGCAGTTAGACTTGCAGCATTTCAGAATGCGCATTAAAAAAAATATGGTGTTTGCTGGAAAAAGTGTTCCTTCAAAGAAACGTGGACGTCCGTCACTGGAGGGAACCTCACCAATTCAACCACTGGCACAGCGAAGGAAGGGTGAAACCAGACAAAGTGTGGAAATCCAGCTCGATGTAGTGGATCACATGCCAGTTCATAATGCTTACAAATTAGGGTCGCGGTGTAAAACGCCCAAGTTCAATGGGCGATCACGCATTTCGTGCAGAGGTTTCATAAATTGTGTACATGAAAAAGCGGAAAATTCGAAGGGTGCTTGTGTCTTCCAAATGAAAAAAAAATGTTTTGTAGCTCATATTTGCAACGAACGACAGAGACAAATAAATGCGATATACTTTTATAAGAGATAGGTTACATGTGTGATAAATTTGTGCAAATACTAAAACATGTGTCATATCACTGTCTTTTTCATGCCACAGATTTTATTTTAATTATTTTATTTGCCAGACACCCCGGCCTAATATGGTTTTACTGTAATATATTTTATTTTAACTGGAATTTAGTATGTTCGGCTTAAATTATCACTTTGCTTTGATAATGCACGTCATGCACTAAAATTGTCAAACAGCCAAGGGTTTTACTCCACTAATATTTTCTCTTAGACAGGAAACAGTGTGTGTATTTAGTTTTTTTTTTTTGTTTGTTTTTTAAAAAGTTCTAAGAACAGCTGTAGCTTGAATGGACGTGTAGTGCACGGACATCTTCAAGATTTAAAGTTCATTTCTCCGTGAAGTCTGCAAGTAACTTCTATACGGCACAGATGAGCGTCCTGGAGCTTTATTTCCATGAGGGAAATATTTTTGTTCTATAACGAAGGCAGTAAGAAGTCGTTTAATGGTATGTAGAAAGCCTATATTAATCATCACGGAGTCATCATATATCACCGCTAGTCAAGCTGCCATCATCCCACTGCATCTTAGAATATTCCATTACGTCTGCTGGACTACATACCTTACACCCACCAATCGACCCATACTCACCGCTGAACTTTTGCCGAAAATATTAATAATAAACAGTAAGTTTAAATGAATTTGATTACACGTTAACTTGGCTGTTTATTTTTTTTTATCCTAGTAATTATTGCTTATGTTACAACTATTTTTATTTCTTTTTCAAACAAACATTGACTAATTATGTACCTATTAAAAGTCATAGCAAATTATTTTGACATTGATTTTTCATTTTTTTACGATGTGTTCAGGCGCCCAATACACTCATATATTAACCTATTTTATTTGTTGCTGGTGCCAGCATACTTGTACTACTATAGTATAATTTTATCTATACATGTATTTTGGAATTCACACACACACATCGTGTACATGTTATCCACAGCATTGAGAACGTACGGTACGTATACCGGCGTTATTATCTATGTGGTGCCTGTAAGAAAATAGACGGGTACATTACAACAGACTAAACGTACATATCTTACATTCCCCCCCCCCCAAAAAAAAAATCCATATGTAATTGTATGTATAGTCATACAACCAATAAAGTCAGTATTAGATATAGGACAAGAAATTGTTATTCAGTGGGCAGACTTAATTGCAAGGAGAGCGAGCGACAGTTCCACTGAACATTTTTCATAATACGAGGGTTTTTTCAACCTCTGATTGGCTGTAATAAAAAAACGGGAATGAATTAGGAAATTATTTTAACGTCAAATAAACGTACATCTTTGCACTATTTTTCCACGTAATAACCGAGCAGATTGAGGTCAGTGTCGTACCGATGCAACAGCTTGCCGACACCCTCTGCAAAAAATGATGCCTCCTGCCTATCCAGCCACATTTTAACAGTGTCCTGCAGTTCATCATGAGTGTTGAAGCGTCGTCCTCCAAACCAATTTTTCAACTTGGGAAAAGGTGGAAGTCACTCGGTGTCAGATCCGGACTGTAAGAAGGGTATCGGCAAGCGGCCCAAAACAGTTTCCATAACGTATTAAACTATGTCTCGTCACAGGCAGCGGATGCAGGGATTAGCCTGGCAGTCGACCACGACCCTGTAGATCTGATAATTTCACGCTGGTCTGAGAGGTAGCTGTACAGTATAGCTGGCACACACCAGATTAACATTAAAAAATACTGTTAATATTCCTATTCCTCTAGGACCATGTGCATCAACAGTAAATCACAATTGATGTGATATTTAAGCAAATATAACATGTGTATATTTTAATTCTGTGTAGTGTAAAATTCACCATTGGTTTTTTATGTTTACTATATGTGTACGTTTAACCTGAAATTTCACACAGTTTTGGTCGAATAACATTGCCCTATTAGGCTTACAAGCGAATAAGTTTGTAAAGAAAAAGTTTGTACATGGCAAACGACATCATACAAAAAAGGTAGACCTGCGAACCAAATTTTTCGTTAAGTGAATTGACGAGTGCAATAACATAACCTTAAAGTTAGGTGTGCACCTATAAGACGTGGTTTTATTTAATACAGAGTTATTATAAATGATTCTTCGGGTTTTAACAATTTGTAACTCAAAAAGTAATTTGTCAGAAATTAATGAGTGATACATGAAAACCACCAGAAACTCTCCGAGTCTTTTTCTCGAAACAAAAGTTACATGTTATCACACCAAGTAGAAGCGCTACCTTAGTTCACAAAACAGCGACAAAACAAGATAAAATGTTTTGTGTTTTGGAATACGCGAGGTGTTTATTGGTTGTTACCATGCAGCATGCATTCTGAGGACATTATCACACAAAATTGCCAGGTCACAAGAGCATTCTGCAATTGTATCGTCGGTTCCGGGAAACAGGATGCCTGTGTAAAGGTAAGAACGCAGGGCGGCCAGGTGTTTTGAACGCAACAGTGGAGAGAGTGAGAGAAAGGTATGCATGTAGCCCACAAAAATCAACTAACCAAGCAGAGAGCTTGGAATTCCTCAGCCGACTGTTTTGGAAGATTTTGCAACAACGTTTACAAATTGAACCACGCCTCTTACAATTGTTACAACACTTGCATCCAGAAGATAATGTTATCAGAACCTTATTTTGTGAGCACATGCTGGAGGCTATTCAGTATGATGATTTTGCCACAGGTCTGATGTTCAGTGACGAAGCAATGTTTCACTTTAAGTGGAAAGGTCCCGATATGGGGCATTGAAAATACCCATGATTCTGTGCAACATGGAACGGGATTCACTCAAAGCAAATATCTTCTGCGCAAACTCACAGACTAAGTGTACAAGCCCTTATTTTTCGTTGAAAACACTATGAAGTGTATGTCCTATCTCGACATGTTGGATTTGTGCTTATTTCACAAATCAGAGAGGGTACTGCCAACTTCGTGTTTCAGCCTCATTAGCACACAGAAGTGAGCCGCTACCTCAACAATTAACTATCACAATGCTGGATTTGATGTTGTAGTCGGGATGACTTGACTTTTTGTTCAGATAGCCACCTCTGTCTCCTAACCTTAACACCATGTGATTTCTTTCTTTGGGGGTGCGTGAAGACACTGATTACATGCCACTGTTGCCAACAATATTGCATGAGCTCCGACGCCCCATAACCACAGCTGTGATGGCCATTGATAGGGACAAGCTGCAATGTGTGTGGGGCGAACTCGACTACCGTTTTGATGTTTGTCGCTGACGAGGGGAGCCCACACTTAACACTTGTAGACAGTGGTGAAAAAAAAACCGTTTCTGGTTGTTTTCATGCATCACTCATTAATTTCTAGCAAGTACTTTTTGAGTTACACATTTTTAAAACCGATGAATCCTTTTTAGTTAGCTATGTATTCTAACCTTTTTTTGCCTTCCACTTATTTGTATTAAAATCCACTTTGTTGTACAATGGTTATTACCATATATAGGTGAAAATTATAATCCCACTTCGCGACTTAATTTTCCTTGCTGCAAGACAGGACTATAAAGCTGCACCAAGCTCTAGATATTATCCATGTCATCGTACTGCGGAGCCCAAACGCCAACACACAAGGCCGTGCACCTGGGGCCCGCTCCCCGGCACGCGCAATGGCGCCGACGTACAATAGTCGGCCACGAGGGCAGTGCAGTTGTCGTACGAGTCGAAGTTATCCGGCGAGTGGAATCCACCCCTCAGTGCGCCAGAGTAGTGTCCAGCGACAACTCCTCCCTCCACCCTCGCCCACACTACTACATCTATGAGCAGTCACTCGGCAGTGACGTCACAAACGACTGGCCAAACTAGTCAATTGAGTGTCTAAATATTAAATAAGAATAGCCACAAACAGAACTATGCATGCATAATAAACGTAGTAATTGTTCTCAGTGAATTGTAATGTATGTCTTGCTATATTTTAAGAGGGTGGTTGCTGAGCATTAGAGTGTGTAACCCCCGTTTTTCTGGTGGCCATGACAGTGAACCTCCAGACGTAGTACAGTGCGGACGTGTGTGTGGTGAGCTCCTTCCCGCGGGGCTGAACTACAATCTTGAATCAACTGACATCGATAGACCTGTAAGTCTTTTATTTAAATTAACCGGATCATTTTTGAATTAACCATTTCACGCCCCCGCGGGGAGTGAGTTGTGCAAGTGTTTTAGTCGGTGATTCCCGCCACGTGGACCAAACGCTTTAACGTAACATTTAAAGGACGGGCCTTCTCCCGCAATCAACATAAATGTAGACCAATGCTATTTACTGTGAACGCTGCCGCCTAGCACAAACACGAGAGCCACGTGCATGCATAGAGTCTTGCGCCTTTTCCACACACACACACACACACCGGATCATATCACTCCACCCTTGTAGCTCCCTGTTAGAATACCATTGCCTGCTCAGCAACCATGTCTGTAATAATTTATGCCAGCGTAATAAATAAGTTAAGCCAACCTGACGCCCCGAGAGTCACCTACATCATTCTCAGTAGTATCCTATGTCCTACTCTGCTAACATGTCAGAGTCAACAGAGTAAGTAATATTTTCAGCTATCACCAACACCATTCCCCCTTTCTCTTTCATCGCCGCCTCGTCTAGAGACCGCCACGAACGTCACACGCCCCGACTCATGCTCGACTGACCTGGGCCGGTTCATGTCCAGGTGGCGCCCATACACCACCCACGACACATAATAATCAATATTACGCACTCCTAGACAGGCACAAGGCGACATCTATATGTTAATATTTTTTATATTGTGCGAAACATTTTGAGCAGGCTTAATCTAAATTTTCCTATATTACAATGATTTGTTTGTCCTCGCGTACAAAATTATCCCTTTGCATTCCCAGTAGAGAATATAAACATCTCGGAACAACGCAACAACTAAGCTCTTTTCTACTGTACAAAATAAAACTAACTAAAGTGAATAGTAGTAAGTATTTGTTGTGTTATAGAAAAACAAATTGGTGTTTGATTTAGTCCAATACTATTTGTGCAGCACGTCGAAAATGAGTACAGAAAGCCACACCATTAAAATAATTATCCCTCTCTTGACCACATCATGGTCGTCTTCTCAGGTTTAATTCATTATTACTACGTTTAGGCTAAAACTTCAATCCAGACTTAACCAGAAGTGGAGTCAACTCGGAGTGAATGTAGAGCGAACATGGATTGACGAACTGTGTTTACGGTGAATATTACAATTCAGATTGAACTGTAAACAAGAGCCAGGTTGAAGTCAACCTGGACCACGGTCTAAGAGGTAGAGGTCTTGACACTGCCTATGCTCTCCAGCAAGAGAAAGTGGTCCCTTCATGTCGCCGAGCGCTAGTAGTAATTTGGTGGACGATTTGTCTTGTTTACATCTCGCGTTTTAATATTTTTTGCAATTATTTACATAAAATAATGTTAATAAGGTAAGCTAATATAGTATATACATGTTCCATGTCCATAATTGCAATGGCATGTGAGGAATTGTTTATAAAAGTAGTCTGAAGAAATATATTGAGTATTATTGTTTTAGTGAACACATTCGAACAAAAACTATATTTCGTGCCCTACAAAATTTGAGAAACGTTGCAATGTGCATCTACATGTATAATATTGAAAAATAAAATTTTATTGTTGTAAAAAATTGTGTTCCAATACAAAATTACGTTCCCATTTTTTCTTCG